>JAPKLY010000058.1:1151636-1172112 GCA_026898435.1 Prunella vulgaris | reverse complement strand
TCTTGATTCAGTTTTATTCTGGTGTTCTTAAGTTTCACCACTGAAAAATTTCTCAACGACGGTTAACATTAAAACTTATATGTTATTATATTTTCAATTTTTTGGACTTCGAACAATGAAACTATGAATTATTTTTTATTCTATTAGTACTCTAAACATTTTTAATATTGCATGACTAATAATCTTTATATATGTTTTAATTTATGTTTAAACTTGTGATTTTTATTCTATTTTATAATTAATTTTGTTACTTCTGGATTGTGAAAGTGTGATGAATTATGCATGTAGTATTTATAATATAATTTTTTTTAAAAATTAATTATTCAAAATAACATAAATGGGCCGGACATGCCCATTACCCTGTGGACTAAATTGGGATAACTGAGCTCAATTTTTATAGGTTCGACCTGAAAATAGGCCGGTCTGTTCAGACTCATAAATATAGTTTGACCCGATGAACTAGACCCGGCTGAAACAGAGTCCGATTTGTCAATTCTAATGTCTACCAAAATGATTAAACGACGATATATAACATCTCCAACTCCCTATTAATATATATTAGGAAATTGAGGATAAGTCGTGCATTGAGGGATAGGGGATAAAACGTGCATTAATATAATAAATTATGGAAGTGTGTAACTCATGAATATAAATTCTATAGAAAGTAAGAAGTTTAGTTGTTTATAATTAATCAGATTGACATATAAACGATACTCCCTACGATATTAGTATACAGTAAAGAGTAGATTTTATATGAAAATGATTCATAATAAGTTATCATGAAATTGTTTTAAAGTATTAAATATTTGGTCAAATGTGTCATAATATTCATCAGGAGTATCAAAAGTTGAGGTTAATAAAATTTATAGCAATATAGCATAAATATCATTGACCTAATTTTTTTATACTTTTGATGAGATTTTTGATACAGTTGGTTAAATTTTTTATACTTTAAAACAGTCTCATAATAAACTTATCATATACCATTTTCATATAAAACTTTACCTACGTTAAAAACTTTACACGATCTTTTTTTTTACATTTATGTATAGCTATTGATGAGTATTATGAGGTACATGAGTTTTTTTTTTTTATATATTATTTGCATCCAGACGGAAAATAATGTGGTTCATTTTAAGAATGACAATATGTTGGGATATTCACTGAGTTTTGATTCAGATCCCAAAACCTCTGAAAATACGATTTGCCTAAGTACAAATTCAGGATTGTATAGTGTCAGGAATAGATTCAAGATAGGTTAGACATTTTATATTCACAGGTATTCAGTTCAGGGGGAACCGCCCTGAAGTCTCATCCATCATGAAGATCAAGTTCAGGGAAAAACATCATGAAGATCAAGTTCAGGGGAAAGCGTCCTGAATGCCGAGCCATCCTGAGAAGACCACTGATGTTCTACTGACTGTTTCTAAGCGCGGTCAGGACATAGCATTTCAGTGAAAGCGGAAGTAGCTTGAGTATTCAAGTTGAGTGTTCATTCAACTGACACTTTGTAATTCCTGAAGGAAAGGGCTACTGAAGATTTGGGACAACATTTATGCTGATACTGAAGATAAAGAGAATGTCAGAAGAGCTAATAAAGACAACATTTATACCTGAGCTGAGTTGCAAATCACTCAGAGTATTATGATACGATGAAACATAAAGTCTTGTCAATAACTAACCGTTTGAAGAACAGACAGTGAGATGAAGACACGTATGCACAGACTTTGACATCCTCATTAAATGCCTGCAGTTGAAGGCGCCGCCAGAAGACTTTTCACCAAAACAACATGGTGTAAAGTAAACGTCACATCTCTAGGCTGCCACCTACCAAAATAGGAAGATTTGTTTTGATCTCCTCCAACGAATCTATTACAAATCTCTCCTATAAATACAGAAGACTTTGAACCCAAACAAGGTTATGAAAAATTTCAAAGTCGAGATTAACCAAGATTCAGACGCTCAAATATTCAAGCACACAACACTCTGCAAGTTTTAAATTTCTCTAGTGTTGTGAGAGAATCTTTTCTATATTTAGCTTAGCAGTGATAATCCACCCTTAATATCATTTTGATTGTAAGGATTATCATACCTTAGTTGGAAACCTGAAAGCTAAACCTCTCAAGTTGTGAGAAGGTGAAGTGGGAAGGACTATGCCTTGTAAAACTACCTAGTGGTTGAATTCCTGAGAGAGGAAGGAGACTGTCGTGCACCTTGGCACGTAAAAATACAAGTATCCAATCTTAAGAGTGGATTGCTCCTGTTAAATCAGGATCGTGAATGTAGGAGCTTGAGTCTCTGAACCACGTTAAACCCCCTGTGTGCGGATTTACTGCTTCGCATACTTAAACTATCATATCATCTAAAAAGCATTCAACATTATTTTTAGCTCAGGGAGAACCAATCTTACTGGCCTGAATTGACGCACAGTCCTTAACCACGTTTTTAAGCTAAGCTAAAATATTTTCACGAAATATTAAAATGAGTATAATTCAGGGCTCACACTTCCGCACGTAATCAGGCTTGTTTAGATAGTTATCCAACTGATCAGCTTTCTGAGCTGTTAGTAGGTGAGTTATCTTTTCAAGACTCGCCGTATTTGGTTCCTGAACTGTTAGTCCAAGCAACTTCAGTTCAGTGAGCATCGTCAATTTAAGCTGACTGAGTTCTAAGGAGTTCTTCCTGAAAAGGAAAAATTGTTTTCAGTGTATTCCCCCATACACTGATTCAGACTCGTTTCCAAACCAACACAATGTATAAAGTGTCAATTATTTTGAAAGGTTTAAAACTAAATAAATATTACTTTTTGAGGGTATAAAACAACAAATTTATTTATATAAAGATGTTTTCAGAATATATTGTCAAAATAGAGAAAAAAAGGTGTTTATGAATATAAAACCAGTTGGTACTGGTAGTACCCACTGGTGATGTGACCTTTATTTTTTATACAAAACCAATATCGAATTCGTTAAATAGTATAAGTTGAAAGGTATGAAAAGTATGTGTTGTTTCATTAAAAAGATATGAATTATTTATACTTAAAAAAATATGAGTTGATCTACTAAAATGTAGTACAAACCAAATTTACCATAAACAAGTTTCATATTATATTACACTGTTTTTATCGGACATATTATACATACTCTCTGTGAATAAAGTAAATGTAAGCGATTCCCGTAGTAGCGGCGAGCGAAATATATTCGAATAATTTTTATTTTCGTTAAGATATGAAACTCCCTCCCATCTATATTGTTGACGGTATGATTGAAAATAGGTTAGACTACTTTACATGGCCTACATCCTAACTTACTGAAGTTCATTTAAGGCTGCGGAATATGGGAGAATCTCCCCTAAATACTCTAAGTACAGAATGTAGTGCGAGCTCATCGCTTATGGGCTCACCACCAAGGATGATCTCATCAATTCTATGAATATATTGCTCGTACCCCTCATTCTTTTGCTGCATGACTCTTATCAGCCAATGATGACTTTTCGGCTTGTTGATTTTTATAGCAAAGTATGTTACAAAATTTTTCCCAAGCTCAGAGAAGCTATGGATGGAAAGGGAAACAAGATTCATGTACCATTTGTGGACTAATTCACCCAGGGTGAGAGGGAGTTGACAATATTTTTTTGCATATGTCGCGCCTCGGCCAGTCATGTAAATTCTATACTTGGAGAGATGAGTCTCCAGATGAATCTTTTCTTCATAGAGGGGAGCTTGAAGAGGAGTTATCTTCAATTGGATCGGGGCATCTTCCAGCTCGATGGCCAAAGGCTCATTGTCCGAGCTTAACCGCATGTGGAAATCTCCTTTTGATTCTATCTTGCTCTCCACCTCAGCGACCCTTTTTTGTAAGGTTTGGAAGAAGATTGTTGGTTGTCTTGTGCAACTGCGGGTCTTACCACCTCAACAGCTGGCTCCCCAAAAGCATAGTGAGGGAAACCCCTGGGCCCAATCGGTCATGGACTGAAATTCAGGGCTGCTCGCATCTAAGTAACGAGCTTTGTGCAAAGCAATCATCTGTTATCTGACTGAGTTTCTGGGCTCAGTTCTTCTTGAATACGAGGTTTGCATCGAAGTGTAGTTGGAGACTTGGAGGACCTCGTTAAAGATTTTGGAAGAGAAGACACGATCGGTATTTCCCGATTAGCGGGCCAGGAGGATAGCCTCCTGGAATTTTTAGAACCAATTTAGTTGAATACCAATTATGAGTGAGATTTAGTTGCTTGCACCTGGCTTTATCCCCTTGTGCTCATTTATTTTTATTACCTTGTGCTGGTAAAAATTGTAGTTTTTCTTTGGAGCAGAGGAAGAACTCCGTGTTGCTCTCATTTCTTTTACCTTTTGTCGGAGTTCCCGAACAAATGTGTCCACTTGCACGGGGGATTCAAAATCATCTATACCCGAAATTATATAATATTTACAAAATAACCTCTATTTTTCAAGCTTATCGAGCTACTCGCAAGCCTATCGAGTCGATGCGAAGCTTGTTAAGCAAACAAATATTTTTTGAGCTAACATATCGAGCCGAGCTAAGTCGAGCTTCAACAAGTTGAACTGAGTTCACGAGCGACTCGTTTAATTTAACAGCTCTGTGAACACGAATGGCTCGGGAATAAATTGACTAATTAATAACAAATTAATTTTAAAATACTTCAATTATTTCGTACATGTATTGGAAGTAGGGTTGCAAACGAATCAAATAATTTTGATTCGATTCGGTATTCATATTCGAATTTTGATATTCGTATTCGAAATTTTATTATTCGAATTTGATTACAAATATTCGATTCGATTCGATTATTATTCAAATACGAATACAAAATAATGATATTCGATTCGATATTCGTAAATATTCGATTAAATATTTTTTTATAAATATTATAATGATAATAGACTTAATAGTTAGTATAATTATTGCTATTATTATTATTGTTATTATTTTAAGATTATAGACCATTATAAATTTATGGCTACTATAATTACTATTATTTTAAGAATGTAAGCTCATTAGATAATAATCTAGATATCATATGCACCTATATTTCAAACTCATACTCGAGGGTTGTAAATGAATCAAATATTTTTTATTCAATTAGGTATTCGTATTCGAATTATGATATTCGTATTCAAATTTTAATGATTCGAATTCGTTTACAAATATTCAATTCGATTATTATTCAAATACAAATACAAAACTATGATATTCGATTCGATTCGTTTGCAACCCTAATTGGAAGGCACGATTTTTTTTTTTTTAAATTTGAATATCTTCAACATAAAATTGGTAATAAAAATCAAACCGCTGAATTAATGTAGGAAAAAAAGAAAAATTGCATCATCATCGTCTCTCTCTTTCTTCCCTCCTAAAATCTCTCCAGTGCAATGACTTCCCTCGCCCCTCTCTCTCCTTCTCTAACATCTCTTTGCGTCCATGCATGCTTCTCTCTACCTCTTAACAACCAACCCAAAAAAAACCCCCCATAGCTTCTTCCTCTGCTCTTCCTCCGGGCGCCCCATCCCCCCCTCCGCCCCCCCCACCATCGCCACCACCGCCTCCACCAATGGGTAACTGCTGCTCCCGGAGCGACGAGGTCCCCACCGATGATCCCTCCGCCAACGGCGCCGCGACAACGGCTGACGACGCCGGGAAGAACGGCGCCACCACCCCTCCTCACCCGTCGCCCCCGCCGACGACGGCGTCCCCTAAACAATCGCCAAAGCCCACTAAGGCGTCGCACATGGGCCCTGTATTAGGGCGGCCCATGGAGGACATAAAGGCCACATACACAATGGGGAAGGAATTAGGGCGCGGGCAATTCGGCGTGACGCATCTGGTGACGCACAAGCAAACGGGCGAACAGTTCGCGTGCAAGACGATCGCGAAGAGGAAATTGGCGAACAAGGAGGACATCGAGGATGTGAGGAGAGAGGTACAGATCATGCACCATTTGGCCGGGCAACCCAACATCGTGGAGCTCAAGGGGGCGTTCGAGGACAAGCATTCGGTGCACCTGATTTTGGAGCTGTGCGCCGGCGGCGAGCTCTTCGATCGGATTATCGCCAAGGGACATTACACCGAACGCGCCGCCGCGTCGCTGATGAGGACGATTGTGCAGATTGTGCACACCTGTCATTCCATGGGGGTTATTCACAGGGATCTTAAGCCTGAGAATTTCTTGCTGTTGAATAAGGATGAGAATGCGCCCCTCAAGGCTACCGATTTCGGACTTTCTGTCTTCTACAAGGAAGGTTATATACATTTATATATCGATCTCCTCTTTCTCTTTACATTCATTTCTGCTGCCTGCACAACCTTTTCTTTCTTTTATTTAAAATAAATAAATTATTTTATTTCCCAAACTGCTGAAACGAAACGGTGTCGTATGGCTCACGTGACTCATGCAGTGAGAACGACGTTTCATGTGTTTTCAGCGATTTGGGACGTAAGGTATAATAATTCAGATATACATGGAATTAAATACAAAAAAAGGTGGAATTATTTTGAAAAAAAAGAAAAGAAAAGAGGTGAAATCCTTTTAAAATAAAGAAAAACATTATGTGACAAATTGATTTTAATCTCAAAATTAAAGAGCCACTCAACTTCCTATGGATTCGCCTCCCAAGATAATATTTCATAGATAAAATGATATGTATATTAAGAAAATAAAATTGAGTATGAAAAAATTGATTAAAAAAATATATTTATTAACTGTTGTGAATGTGATTTATTTTCTTTTTTGGAGTGTGACTTTAAAAAAATAATTTTAAATGGAAAGAATTTCTTATGCTGAAGCTGCGGAGTTATTGTGAATGTGACATATATTTGATGCAATAATAATAATGGCAGGAGAGCTTTTCAAAGACATAGTAGGAAGCGCATATTACATAGCTCCAGAAGTGTTGAAGAGGAGATACGGACCAGAAGCTGATATTTGGAGTATTGGGGTTATGCTCTATATTCTTCTCTCTGGTGTTCCTCCTTTCTGGGCAGGTAGTATTCCTTCCTTCATTCTAACTGGTAAAAATTCTTGCATGCATGTACCATCACACTAACAAGTTTTACTCACAGAATCTGAAACCGGGATATTCAATAGTATTCTACGGGGTCACATCGACTTCTCCTCCGACCCCTGGCCTGCTATTTCCAGTGGAGCCAAGGATCTTGTTAGGAAGATGTTGAACTCCGACCCCAAGCAGAGGCTCACAGCTTCCCAAGTGCTCAGTATGAACTTATTTCACTTAATGACATAACTCATCTGCTGATTTCGTGCATACCTTTTCTGATTGAATACCGTGTCTCTGTTTGCAGATCACCCATGGATTAAGGAGGACGGAGAGGCGCCTGATACGCCTCTTGACTGTGCTGTCCTCAATAGGCTCAAACAATTCAGAGCTATGAATAAGTTCAAGAAAGTTGCACTGCGTGTAAGTATATGAACAAAATTGAAATAAAGTGCAATTTTTTAACTCAATTCACAAAATATATACCATACAACTAATACTTTTCATCATATGAGCTGAAACTTTCCAACTATTTTTTAGTCGAACACAAGGCTAATTGTAAATTTCTTAAAAAAAAAAAAAAAACAAGGTTATTGCTGGATGTCTATCAGAGGAAGAGATCATGGGGTTGAAAGAAATGTTCAAAGGCATGGATACCGATAATAGCGGTACGATAACACTTGAGGAGCTAAAGCAAGGATTATCGAAGCAGGGAACAAAGCTAACTGAAACTGAAGTAAAACAATTGTTGGAAGCTGTAAGTTCTCAGAATCAACATATTGCATATGTATTACATATCAGCATATGGTTTTACATAGCATATTTATGTGTTCTCTATCAATGCACAACATGCAACAGGCTGATGCTGATGGGAATGGCACCATAGACTACGAAGAATTCATAACAGCAACAATGCATATGAATAGAATGGACAGAGAAGAGCATCTTTACACAGCATTCCAGTATTTCGACAAAGACAATAGCGGGTAATTTCAATAAAAACTAATAAGTTTTGAGTGTCCTATGTTTGAAAAGACTAAAGAGGCCCTCACAACTGCTATTTTTCTTAAAATCAGGTTCATTACCATAGAAGAACTAGAGCAGGCTCTCAGAGAGTTTGGAATGGATGATGACAAGGACATAAAAGAAATTATCTCTGAAGTTGATGATGATAATGTAAGAATTTTGACTTATAGTTTTATGTTTCTTTTACAGAATACATAAAAATTCTTGAAAAATGTGCAGGATGGCCGGATCAACTACGATGAATTTGTGGGCATGATGAGGAAAGGCGCCCCAGATATGGTAGCAAATACCAAGAAAAGAAGAAGTGGTGTCTTCGTTTCATAGTTTGCCTGATGGCCAAAAGTAAAGGAGAAGACGAACATCATTCATATCTTTCTATATTCATATACACACAATTTCTTCCTGGAGGAAAGGTGAACCATTGCGCAGATACTACTGTTATAGGCTTTATGTATTAACACTTGTGTAGCTTTACCAATATAAAATCTTGTATATTAATATCTTTCAAATGTTAACATTTGAAGGGAGAGTTCTTGAGTCAAGATTTTGTCACCTCTAAAGAGTGTGTAAACAAAAAGCTTTGTTACAATGGTACACTTTACTCCCTTCTGTAAGTAATACGATGCAGTAAAATTAGAGTATTATCTAGGAAAAGAAATGTAGGGATTGATGATATACAGCAAATTAGATGAGAATCATTGAACCTGCACAAGTCATTTTTCTTTCCCATTTCAACATTCAATCCTATTGATCTTGTTCATCAGGCAGGGTTTGGGAAACTTCGCTTTCATATATTTCTTCAACAAGGTGCATCTTTCAATTTTGTCTGAATTAGACCCTTTTATAGGGCCCAATTAAGGCAATCTTGGAAGGAAACATGCCCTAATATTTTCAAATGAAAGAGTAAGGACCCAATTCAATATACAAAAGAACGTACAGGGACCCAAATGTGCCTTTACCAATTATTTATGAGCCTCATTCATATAAAAACAGGTTGGCCATTTACGGTAGAAACATATTTGTACAAAACAAAAAAAAGTTCTTGAACTAAGGTTGTTTACATCGCAAACACACTTCCAAGCACCTCGGAGTACTTCTAGCTCAGAAAGAGTAAAAGAATTATAAGTAAATTTCCAAATTCCCAGGCATATAAGGTCACATCTCAGCCTAGGAAATTACAGTAATCAATTTTTATGAGCCCCGAGTTTGGCCATTGTGGGAGGATAACCTCACTATCAAAAATAAAAGTGACATTCCTATGGGATTTTACGATAATATGCCTATATGATGATGTAAACTATTAGAGATGGCTTATATCATTATTGAAGAGGAAGATCAAATCAGTACAACAAACTAATAGACGAGATAATGGGTAAGATGTCCAAGCATATAAACATGTAAATGATTATACTAAGGTGCATCTACGTCAAAATGCAGTAAATAAGTTAAATGAATGCCAAAGTATCCTATCCAAGTTAAACCAGATAAGCTTGAAGTCTTGAACTAAATATACACACCTCAACACCAGCGCCTGAGTATGATCCAATCCATACATGCAGAGATGATAATTGCAGTAATTCGAATATCACACTAACTAAAATTCAAACTCAGCCAAGAATGACTCTGAAACAGTGATGCAAACTTGCAAGCAGTAGAAATTTCCAAATATCAACATGAAAGACTAAAATAAAATACAAGAAAAAAAGAGAAAGCAAAACCAAATTTCGATTAAGATCAGATTCATGTTTTTACAACACAAAGCCAGATCGAACTTCTCACTGAAAGATGATCACAACCTTTATAGCCTAAAGAATAGAAAGCTACTTATCTTTAGGAGTAGTGATCCCGTACTTCTCCTGAAGCTTTTGAATCTCCTCCTCCTTCTTCCTCTGGTCAAATTTCTTCCCCATCTTCGCCTGTTGGTAATACAAAACAATCAAATACCTGTTAGCGACGTTGAAACCCGACAGGTGGTCGACGGCGGTCTTCGCGTCGTAGATGTCCTCGTACACCACGAAGGCGGTGCCCCTTGTATCCTTGTTCGATCCGATGCGAATCTGCCGTATCGCGCCGTACTTGCCGAATATGTCGTACATCTCCTCGCTCGTAATGTTGAACGGCAAATTGCGGACGTACAGAACCCGGTTCACCTCCGGCGGGAGACGAGTGTTTCCTTTACGGAGGCTCACTGCTGCCATTGGTGCAATCTGTGAGTTTCCTACAGAATTAGGATTGTAGGGCAAAATTAGGAGATTTGGATTTTAATCACTGGCGGTGGGGTTTAGGCCATAAGAAAAACTGAAAAAACACGCTAAAACTTGAAAGCGCTATGTATATTCATAAATTTTTTCTTATTTATTGAGAACCTATTTTTAATTTTATTTATCATTTTAATATAATATTATTTTTTTATTAGTTCGTATTGCTTCTCTAAAAAATAATAGTTTTGTCATTTATGGACGGAGGGAGTAATATCTATACTAATCTAATAATAAAATGTTTTAAAAATAGTAACTAAATAAGTAGGTAATACCAAAAGTTATTTCTAATTTAGACAAATATATTACTTAATATTTTGATCCTATTAAAATTAAATGCACTATTAGAAAAGATATCTATATATTAATAAATTTAGTCATACCAAATTTTTTTACAATTTTAACAGAAATAATATTTAATATTTGACCTAATTAAAATTAAATATGCAATAACCCAATCGACCTTTTTGCTAACAAAATATTAAGAATTTTTTTTTATCTCACAAGAATTTTTATTTATTTAATTTTTTATAAAAATATAAATAACTTTAAAATAGTATATTTTATCCAGTAATATTTTCTATTTTAAATATAATTGTTTGTATAAAATTAATAAAGATTATAATATATTAGATTATTATCTATACTTAATTGTTATTAATTTTTTTATAATCTACATTATTAATTGAAGTAATTTTAATTAAATATATTCTTTTTTTTAAATGTGATAATTTAAAATTTCAAAATTGATAAAATTCAGATAGATTTAACATTTTTAACTTTAAAATTTTAACCTTTTTTATATATAATTAATCTATATTTGAGTTATAAATGATAATAGAAGAAAAAAATAAATTCATTTATCCATGTAAGCTAACAACCAACGTTCTTCAAAAAATGTAATTAGAAGAATGAATGTATATTAAAAAAATTGAAATATTTCATATAAAATTGACAATTAAATTTCTTTACAAAACGAAATTTGAAGAATGAATGCATAGAAAATGGAAAAAAAAATCAATCAAAGACGAGTTTTGATTGTGGATAAAGATTAGTTTCAGAAAAAAAAAGATGGATAAAAGAGTAAATAAATAAGTTTAAATAAAATTAAATATATATATATATATATATATAGTGCTATATAATTTTATGTTGTTATCTTCTAAACTTGTCTTACTTAACATTGTTGATTTTTTCCACATTGCGAGCACAAAATATTCTACATGTCTCATTTGAAAAGTAAAAATGTTCACACATCGAACAATTAAAAAAAAAAAGTTAACGAAAAAAATTATTTTTCAGGACCTTAACATGGGTGACAAAATAAGGATTGTGGTTTTTGGACTGGCAAAACGAGAGTCGTAACTATAAAATTTGATAAATTAAAGATAAATCAGCTTGAATCAATGTAAATTGGGCCAATTGATTATATATAGGTTGAATTTGGGCTAGATTTCATGTCAAAATACGGTAAAATTGACATGACTTCGGGTTGAATGTTTTCTCAATTTGCAAGCTTTTAAAGTTATGATCCTTAAATTGACAGCCTGAAAAAGTTGTGGTCTTTATTTTGTTAGCTCAAAAAGTTATTGTTCTAATTTTTTCAGCATGAAAAGTTACAAATTTTACTACTCCTTTAACTTACGGTCTTGAAAAAATATTATTCTCATAGTTTAAACATACAAACATTCTGAAGTTAAAAATCAACAATAACCACAGTGGAACAGAAGAAATATAAAAAATTATTTATGAATAAAATTAATTTATAATGGAATAATACGATAACTATAATAAAAATTAACATAATATTCATTTTATATTAACGGGCCGTGCAAACACACAGATAATATACTAGTTCTTATTTAAAGTAACAATGTCAAAATTATTATGTATGCTAACGTTGATGGTCGAGACATTTATTAAAATATATTTAAAATTAATTTTGTCTGAATCTATCAATATATTAGAAATTTTTGGAATATTATTGTGAAATTAAATTGATTATTTTATTCATCCATCTCAAAATTTATATTTTTAAAAATATTTATCTGTGCGCACTCACAGAAACATACACATTTTATACACATGTTACTACTTTACTAAAAAATATACTCCCTCCGTCCCATAGGAATTTGCACCCTACGGGACGGCACATTTTTTAAGGAAAATGTGTTTTATATATAAAGTAGTGACATATGGGTAAATATGTGTATAGGTTTGTGAGTGTGCACGTAAATCAATTATTTCTTTTTTGGTAGTGTGCAAATTTGTGTGGGACGTCCAAATAAGGAAAGTGTGCAAATTCCTGTGGGACAGAGGGAGTATATTTTTAAAAATATTTATCTGTTATTACCTGATTATTTTATTATGTGGCTTGGATCAAATTAACAAAAAATATAAAGATATTAGTTTAATCGTGCGAAAATAAGTAAAAAACACCGAGATTTGTCCATGTCTTATATTGCAAGAGTTCGAGACTTAAGTATAGTTTATTGATTATAAAAATTCTGAATCCTTACAATGATGACCTTAAAGTCATATTTATAGAGAATTCTAAATTAGGTAAGTGCATCAATTACTCTGTGTTGGTCAACAAAACTGTTTTAAAATTTACTCCCTCCGTCCACAAAAAATGTGCTCACATTTTTGCACGTGGTTTAATGCAATATGTCGGAAGGTATTACAGGATATTGTGAGGTCCGTTTTGAGTAAAGAAAGTATTTATTGAAAGTACATATGATATACTTTTCATAAATATTCTCTTTATTCAAAACGGACCTCACAATATCCCGTAATACCATCCGACATATTGCATTAAACCACGTAAAAAAATGTGAGCACATTTTTTGTGGACGGAGGTAGTATTATGGAAAATTCTCCATAACAAATGTCAGCTCCCACGTGTGGTCTCTGATCGGCGCTAATTACGCTACACATTTGGCATGATTGTTGTTATTACTCTCTGTGTGTTGACTTAAAGCATGTTCGTGTTCATAAGCATTGATCTTACTTGTGCTTGTCGACATTTTCCTTGCTCGTACCCGACGACATGTGTCTTGCTCGTGCCCGTAAACATGTGCCTTGCTCGTGTCCCAAAATTTACAATATTGAGTTTGAGCCTCATTTAATAATTTATGGGCTTGGCCCGTATTAAATAATTATTGCTTTCACAACATTATCCAGTTTAGTGTGTAGAAAAATTTGAAAACTGGGAGAATATTATTTTAAATAGAGCTCCCTCTTAGTTGAATTTTCTGGCTTCATTATTGCTCACCCTAATCTGATTTACAATAAATAATTAGATCCATTTTGAACTTGATTTTTGCATAAAAAGATTTTCATCAAAATATTAAAAAGCATAATACATTAATAAAGAAAAGAAAAGGACACTTTATTTTACCACAAAAAAAAAAAAACTTTATTTTATTATTTTGTGGTGAAAGCTAGAAATCCTCTTCTCCCCCTATTCTCACCAGAAACTTGGGTGGTTTCGAACCACTTTATTGTTGGAATTCTTATTTAAATAGAAATCTTCATGTTAAACAAAGTTGGGGTATTTTCACTTCAAAGATTATTAATTAATTATTAATATTCCAATTAATCTCTTGTCTTCTCTTTTCCCCCTTCCATGGAAGGTGCCAAGGGGGTAAGTTATGATCAAACGAAAAATTTAGCATTTTATATCGTATATCATGACAACGAATAATACGATGTAAAATACTAGTATATATATAAAAACATTAGTCAATGTGCTTCTCTCGACCAAGGGGATATTGACCAATGCAATATATATATATATACATGTATATGCATATGCACATGCAATAATTTATCCCAAAATATATATATATGTTCATGATACTATTACATGAATTTTTTTGTAATATATACTTCTGAAAATTTGAAAAGTATTACGAAAATCTGTAAAAGTATATTAGAGTTTTTGTTTAGTAGTTAAATTAATTCAGAAGAAAATGTGCATATGCAATATTGCAGAAAAGCAGGCCGTCGAGCGTACCTCAATTTGGAGGTTGGGACGGAAAAAGTACGGAAGAAACAAATTACTCGGTGGTATTTTCAGAAGCTCGTGCAAATAAGAAGAAGAACAAGGCCGATACTATCATTAATAAACCAACAGTTGCTACTACTCATCATCATAGCCTTGGAAATGAAAGAGAACTTCTCAACAAATATCCCAATTTTAACCCTAATCACGACGACTGCTCTCCATCCTCTGTGGTAAGTGTATTAATTCATTCTATTCGTCTCACGTTAATCGATAATAAATTATGTGCATGTGTGCATACATATATATATACGAGTATGATATGTGGTCCATTTCTTATATATGGAAACAACATCGACATAAAATACTTGTACGTATAGTACGAATAATTTATGTTGATCGATGTTAGATTCGACAAGAGATTAATCGTTGAACTACATATCTATATATATATAGTCTTTGGCCTTGTCTTAATCCAAATCCCCTTGGTCGAAATTTGGAGCACTTGGATCTTGACATGCCAAAGCTACATTAATATTGAATACATTGATTCAATTTTTTTTATATGATCTAACTTATTCTAAATTGTGGTGTGCCCTATTACCATTAAAATGCGTCAAAATTGTGTCCTATGCAATTGGTGAGCAGATTTAAAAAAAAAAAATTAAGATCCCTTCATTGGGGCAACCAGTATGAAGAATGTGAATAAATCTCATTAATAATGTTTGATATTATTTATTGAACATAAATGAGATTATAAAAATAAATTAAATAAAAGGATAATCACATTACCCCTTAATAATACCAATTATTATTCTCATCTTAAATTTATACTAAACACCCTTTAATTGATGAGCAAAATTCAGTTAGAGAGAGATTATGGTACAAGATATAACTTATTTTTTAGTGCAATTCCTATGCCTAACTATATAAAAAAAATTGTAATCCTCATTCCCAGTTTTTTGGAAAAAATATTATAACGATTTCATACATAAAAAAATATTGTGTACTATATGTTATATGACTAATGAGTAATTTGGGGTGGGAGGTGGGGGTTGTTTGAGCTCCAACTCAGTCATATTTTAAATGTAAATATGGTTAAGTAAAAAAATACAAAAAATAAGATTTATCTTATATATGAAATGATTTAATACGAGACTCAATTATTTTATACTAGGAATAGACAAAAAGTAGGATTGCAAATTCAAATTAAAAGAAAAAATTAGAATAGTATGGTGTAAGACTTAGTCATGGACTCATGGGCAGGAGTGAGAAAAATATCAAATTTGAAAGAAAAAATTAGAATAGTATGGTGTAAGACTTAGTCATGGACTCATGGGCAGGAGTGAGAAAAATATCAAGAATTTCAGCATACCACACTTATTAAATAGAAAATTTGTTTTTTCAGGATTGTAATTTAAATGAACGATAAAATAAAGATTGTAATTTTCGCATTGATAAAATGGAGACTAGTAACTAAAAAAATGTGGCAAATTGAGGAGAAATTAGCTCGAATCAATGCAAATTGAGTTAATTGGCCCAATTTGGGCTGAATTCGGGCTACAATTCAGATCGAAATCATGCTGATTTGACTTGAATTCAGATTAAATTTGACTTAAATTTGCCATTTTATAAGTTACCGTCCTTAAATTATTAATTTAAAAAAATTATAATTTATTTTGTCACTTCAAAAAATTATGATCCTCTTTTTATAGGTGTGTTACAATCCTTAAAAAAAATTCCCTTATCTAACAGAAAAAAGACAAACTATTTGGGTACACAATGGTACCATACCAAAAATTTTCAATAACTATAAGTAGATTCAAAATGATATACAAAAAGTTTCAATTTATCAATACCATCCCAATAATTTAATATTATATTAATTTTTTTGCTACCATATCCATAAGTATTTTTGGTTTACTATATAAAATATCAAAATGTTTGATACAATATTCATATATAATTTTGCTGTTATGGTATACGCATGAATAGTTTATTTGATAGCCCAAAATATACACTAATATTTGAGTAAATTACATTTTTGTTCCCATTATAATTTGTACTCAAAAAATTTGATCTCACATTCTTTTATGTTTTTTTTTTTAAACATATTTAGTCTCACTCGTTAAAATATATTGCACATATGGTCTCATGAAAATTTATGTTCAATAGATTTGGTCCCACATGTCCATTATTATTAACGGAAAAAAAGATCATTTATATTAAAAAGAAAACACAAATTCATGAGCACAAATTTTCATGAGACCATTTATGTAATTTACACCTAATACTTTTTTTTTTCGTTTTGTCTTTTTATTTATGTAACTATATTGTCTCCTTCTAGTAATCAGGTTAACTTCTATAAGTAGACAAATTCTTCTCTAACATGGTGTAATGTAAGGTTGATTGACACCTAATACAGATAAAAATATATTTTATCTAATTATTAATTCAGTTTACTTTATTAAAAAACTAATTGGTAGAGTTAGAACTAGCTCGCACATAAAATACACGAAAAAAAAATCACAAAAATTAGGTTAGACAGTGTCCTCTCAGATTCATTTAGTGTCTGTTTTCAATCTCTACTAAAAGTGTAGAAGCATTTATTTTTTGAAAAAGTTGAGCCTTACCAACTTAAAAAGTAAGTGCTTCTACACTTTTATTAAAGGTTGAATACAGGCACTTAGACTAATGCATTCATTATTTATCATGTGATATTGTGATGTTTAGTTTGAAATTTTAAAAATTATATTTTTAGAAATTAAGTGGTTTGATTTTTAAATTATGATAAATAGTAAAAATAAAAATTTGTGTGAGATTGTCTCATGTCATGAGACTATACAAATTAACATCCAATTTTTATCAAAGTGATAATGTGTTATGCTCAATTTATATCTCATTTAACTGTCTTATATAATGAGACGATCTATATGGGAGTTTGTTTAATTAGAATTTTTAAGTATAGCTAGAGAATTATTTTTGTCAAAACTTATAATGTATAGGAGTAAATATGATATTGTAATGAGAATGTTTCTAGAATGTTTCATGTGCCAAAATTGTTATATTTCAAAACAGTGATAATTTTTACTTTTAAGTTTTTTGCTTATAGAAGAGTAAGTATATTTTTAAATATTATTAATTTTTTTATTAAATTATATTATCATCAAATTATTTTTCGATGAAATGACTAATTAATAATGTCTACCAAATTTGCTGTAAATTGGTCCATCGTATACTTTGTCTTGATTTAAATATGACTCATAAGTCATAACTCATATACATTTGCACAGTGCAACTGTGTTTTTTTTTAATGATAAGTTATTTTATTAAAAAAAATTATTTAGCAAAAAATATTAGTTAATTATTTTATTAAAAAATAATAAATGTTTCTAATATTTTGATATATGTTGACTATGCAGCGAAAAAAGAAAAGGAAGCAGAAGAAGAAAAAGAGAGCATCATGGCTTAGTTGTTTTTTTTAGGATTTAACTATATATCGCCTTTTTTTTACAACTAAGAATCATTGTTAAATAAATCAGTTTTTGACTGGTTGTTTAATTTGCTCTCTGACTATATATATATTAGTAGTTAAGAAAATTATTGTAACAATACTTGCCCATAATCAATTTATGGTGCAGTTTTTTAAATTTAAATATGAAGTGCTCAGACATATGTATGTATTGAGTAGATTAAAAATAATAAAACTTGCAAGTATGAGACATACAAATTTTTTGGGCAACGCTTGTGTGAGATAATTGTGTTCTATATAAGAAAAAATAAGTATAACTTCTTCATTTGTGTCCCATTTAGTACTATTGGCATACTTTTTAAGAAATGAATAAGTCTCTTATGCATCAAGTGCACAGTGTACTCATTTAACAGTTAAAGAAGTCTATACTGAAAAGTGAATGTTGATTATACTGAAAAAAGTTTACACTAAAAACTCGATAACAGTGTAAACTTTTCAATATATTAATTCGCAACTTTTTAGTATATCAACCTGCAACTTTTCAATATAAACAATTTTAACTATTAAGTGAGTGCACCATACACCAATTACATATGAGACATTTCCTTAAGAAATATATTTTTTAAAACGAGAGAAAATAGTAGTAATAAGTTGGAGGATAAGGGGGTTCTCCATCCTTGACAAGCTATTAATATTATAAGACAATAAAAATCTTACTTAAACAAGAGAGGCACCACCTACACACTGTCACCTATACAAGAAGTCAAGAACTTGGATTTGAAAATCATACCCAAATGGAAGAATTAGGAATAATTTTGATCTAACAAAAAGTCATGATAGACCATAACCCTCCTCTAATTTCATCAACCAATCTATTAGAATTCAGTTTCAAATAATCAAAGCATGACACATTTATCATTTTTCAAACTAAGTATTTCTTCAGTGCGATACACGATTTGAATATATATACATATTTAAATAATAATTTTAAAAAAAAAATTCTTAAAAATTATTTAAGATAAGTTCTTGTTTCTTTTTCTTTTATCAAAATTGATAATAATACAGTAATTTTTTTTTTATTCAGGTACATAACAAAATTTCAATAAAATAAGTTTATTAGGAACCAACTAAATTAAACAATTTGCTACAAAATAATAATTACATTACAATATATTTTAAATTAGATAGCGATGTATTTAAGTAGAGTGTTAAGTAAGAATAATATGAAAATAATTATGACAGTAGAATCTTAACTAAAAAATATAAACAAAAACATATATAAAATTGAGTTCAAGTAAACATAGTTTTGTCAAATATCAATATTATGCATAATTAATGTCACTGTTGTGCATATATTATTATTGTTATTAAACAAAATTTTATAGTAGTGATAATATATATTCATAACAATGATACTTGAAAAACTGAATTTATATGAACTCAAGTTCACAATAGATATACTAAAAAGATACAATATTTAATATAACACATATTTTATATTATTAGAATTTAGAAAAAAATATGTTGATTATTAGAAAGAGTTATATTATTATTTTAAAAAAATTATTACAGTCAACATATATTTAAAAAACATTTAACAAATGATAAAATAATTTTTTTTTCATATAAAAATCATCTCAAACTAATTTACATTTAATTTAGGTGGGGTTAAATTCTTTGGGTAAACCACAATTTTTATGTTAAATTTTGAAGTTGTTTGCGGTGGATGTTTGTAATTGGGCCATACCTCTGACACAATAAAAAAAAAAGTAATAACTAACATTCAAATTTAATCATTCTACATATTAGAATAAAATAAAATAATATAAACCGGTCTAGGTTAGTATTCATATGAAAATTGCCGCGTATAGTGTACAGCTGCACAATAAGGAGAGTGTTGTTGCACTTGCTTGAAGATAAATCCTTTAAAATTGAATTGTGCTGCTATTTTTATAGAGGGGCGATTACATTCGAGTGTTTTTAACTAATGCAAACCTCAAAACAGTGCTGCTATTTTTTTCAATTTCAGGCAAGTGCACAAATTTGAAAAAGTTCATTTTATTTACGGATTTGTCATTTTGACACTTTACTTTAATTCTGCGATTGTGCTAACGAGTTAATTGATGAACTTTTGACTATATGATTGTACTATATATAATATTTTTTTGATAGACGTGCATTTAATGCACCCAAATAAAGTACAATGATGTGACCGTGTGCACTGTTCACTAGTGACACGTTACTGTAGCATCACATCATAATTTGTATATTACAGTTCATTTTTTTTAAATTTCCGGCATAATTTGTATAATCTATGATTGTACCATAGTATTTCTCAATGTACCTTCCTACTATAAGGCATAAGCTCAATGGTAATTATCTATAAACAAATCACATTAGACTATATTGTACAATAGAAATCTGGATTTGAACCGGAGGATTTAGTTGAGCTTACAATTGTAACTCTGGACCTCAACTGTTCATAAAAAACTAACAAACGAAAGTAGTTTATACTACACTGAAAAGTGGAAACATCAAGAAACACTATGCACACATGTATGTATTCATTCAAATGTTCATCATCAATTCATCTTCCTCATCTTATGTTACAACAACAAATTCTGTTATGAAAGTTATTATAACACAATACATGGAAAACCTCAGTTAATATTTGGATCGATCGCAAATAGAAGCTTGGGACAACG
>JAPKLY010000058.1:1056386-1131636 GCA_026898435.1 Prunella vulgaris | reverse complement strand
TACCATTCATTGATAATAACTAATACTATCTTCATTCTTTATACATGTCCAACTCATACATTTAGTGAAATAATTTCAGAAGTTACACCGTTTAATAAAACAATTCAAACCCGGCCTTCAAAATGTTTCATGCATAAACGTTCTTACTCAATATTTTTCCAAGACAAATATACAATTTAACAAAAAAACAAAATAATACCTCAATCCAATAAAATTTTACAGTATTTTTAGAACACAATTAAAAAAAAAAAAGTGTTAAGAGTCGAATGTGTAGGATGAAGATTGTGAGATCCAAATTTTAAGGGTAGAAATTAAAAAAAACATTTTCATTTTGAGAGTATTCAATTTTTTTTAGTAATAAACTAAAGTAATAAAATAAATGGAGCTAGTAAATACTTACAATAGTCCAACTCAATTGAATATATATATATGATCCGATTGGATGAATAAAGTCCTACAGGGGCGACCTGAGAACACACGTTTTTTTTCTTTTTTTTTGTATCAAAATAAAAAAATTTAGATACGTGTGATCTCGTGACACCCCTGTTGGACCATTTCACCTGAATATTTAGATTTTTTTTTTTTTTTTGGAACGAATTGTTTGTGGGAGTAAATGGCAGAGGCTTATATAGGAAATGCACAACTTAGAGGATTGATTGTACTACATCTTTGGTACTTTGTGAAATGTACATTAGTAGTATCTTTGTGAATAGTATTATGTACTATTCCAGTACAGCTTTGTACTCGCACTGAAGAAAATTGTTGGAATTTTCGAGTTCCCTAAATAAGATTTTTCCAAAGTGTGTTAAATCAATTTTGATGCTTTGGATTCAATAAAAAATTTATCCTTTTATTAAAAATAAATATTTATATAAAATATTCTAAAAATTTAAAATCAGTAGAATAAAGGTTAAATTAGAAATTTCACGAATTTTGGTCGGATATGTGCGTGTTAACTTGGATCGACCAATGACCTGCAAAATTATAATAATTGTTTATTTTAAATATATTCTACGATAGAATATTTTTCTTTAAAAATATGTATTTTGATGTTTATTATATTTTTAGAAAAAGTGAGGAAGAATCTGCTTGGTTTAGTTGTGCTTAATAACAACGAACTAATATAAGATATACATATGAGAGTCTTATTTACCATGTTTAGTTGGGATTATTTAATAATAAAGAAGTAATATAAGATAGTGGACCGACTATATACCCCTCCAATTTTATGAGATACACCTACATACATTATCAAATATCTAATTTACATAGTTTTATAAAAAATAAAATTAATGTATCAAATATCTATTTTACTTATTTTTATAAAATAAAATTTAAATTAAACATACATTAATTTTAATACATTCATAAAAAAAAAAATTGTTAAATGCATATTTTTCTTTATTTGCCGCCACCGTCTTCCATTAATTCATTATTCGAGATTATAAAATGAAAAACATTGATAGAGACTATAAAATTATTGTAGGAACTTGGAGATTGATCCGCATAAGAGAGAAGAAAGTGGAGTTATTGAATTGAAAGATACATATTAAAATATATTTTTTTATAAAAAATAGCAAAATATGTGTATCTTATAATATTTGAGGGGGTATATAGTCGGAACCTAAGATAGTCGTTATACATATGAGAGTCTTATTTACCATGTAATTAGAGGTGACTATTCGAGCAACAACCCATCTTTTTATTCTGGGTTGCGCCGACGTATTTTTTGATCGGGCTTAAAAAAAGAAGTTCAATTCAGCCTTATCTGGATTGTGTTAGTCCAATGCAGCCCATGACTTCAAAATTTTATTTAAATTGTGGATTGTGTTAGTCCAATACAAAAACTATGTATAAATAAGAATTGTTAGTCACTCGGTGTTCACAAAATCGAGAAAATTGAAAAATCGAACCAAAACGATGAAATTAGGCCCTAAAAAATTCGATTCGGTTTTCGGTCCAAAATTTTAAAAATTCGGTCTGTTCGGTTCAGTCCAGTTCTGGATAATCAAAACCGAATAGACCGAATTTTAATTAAAAAAATAATATATTATATATATATTTGTATTGTATATCTTTAATTTATGATGAAATATAATTTTTTTCAATTTTCAAGACACTATTCGGTTCGGTTCAGTCCAAGACACTATTCGGTTCGGTTCATAGCACACAAAAATTCGATCTATCGGTCCGATTCAAAACTGAATCGAACCGACCGAATAAACCGAATGACCACCCCTAGTCATACACATTATAATTTATCAACTACTTACTACTTTATTTTGTTGATGAGTGATCACACTCATACATTTTTAATCAAATTTTTTTTTTTAAAATAGTAAGTTATAAGTTCATAACACTACACCCGTCTCACAAAAAAGTTTGTATACTTTTATTTTAATTTGTCACATAAAAGATTGCATACTCACCAAATTGAATTATTCCTTTAAGTTTTCATTCTCAAAATCTCAACCTCACAATATTCATTATATACACATTTTATTTATTTATTTTTATAAAATATTGGGTCTTCAAAAGTACGGCAAATTTTTGTGAAACATAAGTACTATAATTTATTGTAGGTCAAATAGTAATGTAGAAAACTTATAATTGAACCACTGCATGAAGTATTATTGCAGGTCAAATAGTAATGTAGAAGACTTATAAATTTATAATTGAACCACTGCATAAAATTTATAGTTCAATCATAATGTTTTCATATCAAGTTAATATATTGTACTTAAATACTTGTAAAAGTATGCATAATTTTATATGCTAGCTTTACGAGGATATATATCCTCAGTCATATTGTAAGAACTTATTTAATACTCCCTCCATTCCGAGATTACTTTCACACTTATTTTATTTGAATGTCCTAATTTTATTTTCACACACTTAAAAATAAAATATTTTATACTTATAAAAATCAATAAAATACATTTTTTTATTATTATTTAATTTTACACTCACATACTCACTTTTTTTTTGTTTCGTATGTTCAGAAAAACTATAAAAATAGTCTTGGGACGGAGAGAGTGGTACTTTTGAAGAACCACATTGTAAATTTCTCTTCTGTTCCACATAAATTTGCACATATTTTTTAAAACATCCTATATAAATTTGCACGTTACTAAAAAAAAACATTAATTTGAATGCATATTCACAAAATTATACACATATTTATTTATATCTCACTATTTTATTTAAAAAATATTTTTTTTATAAAAAATATCACCCTCTAAAATGTAAATTTTTGGAAGATTGAGGAGCATATTTTTTGTTACTATTATTCTGCGTAGTATCAGCATCTTTGAGCTTGGTAATAAGTAGGTGTAGGCCTCAAGTCCTTCTGATTATAGTGAAATTTATTTTCAGTTTTTTTTAGTAGCATAAAAATTTATATTGTTCAGTAAAAATAAATTATATTTTTTAATTTATACTCGTTAATAAAATAAATTTTACCATTTAATTTATACTATTTAGTAAAAAATAATTTGTACCTTACCTTCTAATGAAAATAACTAATACACTTTAATAAAAAAAAATCATAAATTCATGTATGAAGCACTTTCACTATATATTTTACCTTTGTATTTTACAAATCATCGTACAAATACATTTTTTATGGATTTATCATACAAATAATAAAATGAACTATCTCCATCCATAAAAAAAAATATTTACTTATTTGCAAGTGGCTTAATGAGATATGTAGAGGGTATTATGAAATATTATGAGATCCATTTATGAATAAAATATCTGTTTATGAAAAATATGTCATATATATTTTATATAAATATTCATTTAATATTTATAAACAAATTTCAGAATATCCTTATAATACACACCAACATATCGCATTAAACCACGTGCAAATAAGTGATCTTGTTTTTTAAAATTTAGGATTCATTTACATCACAAATATTCATTATGAATTCACAAATTTAGAGTTTAAAAGTGAATTTTCTATATTTTACATTATACAATTTTTTTATATAGATTAAAGAATTTATTTAAATTTCTTTAATTATCAATATATGTAATAAAAAATCTTTATTTTGGGCATAAAAGTTCAAAAAAAAGATTTTAGTTTGAGTTCATTAATTTTTTTAGGCCTCATGCGAATTTGAATTGATGTGAACTTTCTTTTTTATCTTTTATATATTTATAACTGTTTAACCACATGCTTGATTTTTAACTAGTAATAGTACATAGCATAACTTTGATAATAAATATACATTGAGTAAGTTTCCTGTGCACCAGTTACACGGTGCAACTCTAGTTCATTTTTAAAAAGTTAAATAGTTTATTACTGAAAAGTGGTTTAACTTTTCAGTAATAAACTGTTTAACTTTTCAGTTATAAATTGTTTAACTTTTTAAAAATGAACTTGAGTTGCACCGTGTAACTGATGCATACAAGACTAATCCATATAAATTAACTATAATATTTGAAAAAAAATCAAATTCAATTCACGTGTTTTCAAGTTCATATTAATTTTTTTTTTGTCATACTAATCACGTGTTCCATATTATTAGATTTATACCATAGTTATTCTTCCATAAGTGATCAATAAACTATTTCCTCCGTTTCCAAATATTTTAATTTTTCACTTTTTTTTCGTTCGAAACATTTT
This sequence comes from Prunella vulgaris, assembly GCA_026898435.1. NCBI lineage: Eukaryota > Viridiplantae > Streptophyta > Magnoliopsida > Lamiales > Lamiaceae > Prunella > Prunella vulgaris. The sequence goes on along the minus strand of JAPKLY010000058.1, from coordinate 1,127,000 downwards.
GAACACTCTAGAACTGAAAATTCATACTTAATTTTATCATCACAATATTTATATATTTACATAAAATATTATTATTATTTTTATTCAATCCAACTAATTTTATTATTTTAATAATATTCTCTTTTACACATATATCCCATCAATATTCTACTACTCATTACTCTGTAGGGCTCATTTGGTTCGTAAGATAAAACTATCTATCCATCGAAAATATGCATGTTTTCGACAGATATATAATTTTATCTTACGAACCAAATGAGCCCGTAGTAGATTACTTTCTTCAAATAAATTGAAAAAAAAAAAAAAAAGACCATGAAGTAATTTTTCGTAATTTAAAGTAAAACATCATTGTAACAAACACATACTCCCTCGTGCATGTCCATAATAAATAGACCATCTATTTTTATATATGATTTAATGCAATATATCAGAAGTTATTATCTATTATAGGGTATTGTGAGATTCATTTACAAATTTAAAAATTGTATTATATACTTTTCATATATAATTTTTAAATTCGTAAGCGGACTCACAATATCTCATAATACCACCGACATATTGCCTTAAACACGTGCAAAAAAGGTGCATGATCTATTTATTATGTACGGATGGAGTATTTGATTTTTCCATGTGCCAAAAAACCACAAATTAAGATTGATTTGTTAAGCTTCTTTCTATAGAAATAAAAAGATATCCAATATTAAAATTCTATATGTTGATCAAGGGTTTTAGCTAATTACAACATTCACTCGGGAAATGGAAAACACAGAAATGAGTTTCCGAGGTGGTGGCTTCCTCCAATCCGGCGGCAACCGCCACAAGCACAGCCGCTACTCCATCGACCTCCACCACAAAAATGTCAAACTTGTGTTACTATCCATGGTGATCATCACTATAATTTGCTTTCTTCCAAATCGATCCGATGATGATCACGTCCAAATGCTTAAAAAATCTCCAAATTTTTCATTACACAAGTTTCACTCTGCAGATCTAACATCAAATGTAAGTGATTTTCCTTCACTGTCTGGAAAAATAAAAATTCTGCATTTGGGTATTAAGTGGATTCTAATAATCGAAGTTTGAAATTTTGAATTTTTGAATCGATTATGTAAATTATAATTTAAATATACTAATGTATAATTGATTGTATGAGAAAGTTTGACAAATGATTTATTAGTGTTGTACCGTTAAATTTCACTTTCGATCTCAAGAGAATGAATGGTTTACAAAATAGTCATTTTTTAATGACAAAAACTTGTATGAACTCGAGTTTATCAATTATCACTGTTAAAAAATTAAGTATATTTTTATAACAGTGATAATATATATGAATAACAGTAATAGTGATTTACACATAACAGTGATACGAGTTCATGTGAACTCGAGTTCACAAGAGACATACTCTTTTTTAATTAGTATTGTTTTTTTTTTGTTCCAATTACAATTTTGGCTCAAGAGAATGAGGTAAAATTGCAGTTTTAGTCCTAAAAAACAACTAATTAATAGGACCAAAACCGCAATAAAAGAAAAACCATATTTATACATAGATAAAAAATAATATTTTGTATTTATTCTTTTGAGACCAAAAGTACAATTTTTCCTCTATTGTGCCACATTATACATTTCAAATTAAAATCGACTATAAGTTTTAAGATACAATTCCTGATTTTGAAAATCGACACAAACATCACGACGAGTCTAGACTTTAAAACAAGATAATTATATTAACCTTTTTTTTAATCAGGATCAGGAAAATGATGAAAATAACTTAAAGAATACATTGAAAAGGGCATCTATGGAAGATCAAAGAACTGTGATCTTGACTACGTTAAATGCAGCATGGACAGAAGAAGGTTCGATATTTGATCTATTTTTGGAAAGTTTCCAAATTGGGATTGGAACAAAGAGTCTTTTGAAACACCTAGTGGTGGTGGCCTTGGACGAAAAAGCCTATACTCGTTGCCTAGATGTACACCCACACTGTTTTGCCCTAAATACCCCTGGCTTTGACTTTTCCGGCAATGCACACATTAAAAGCAACAACTATTTTAAGATGATTTGGAGAAGGGTTGAATTTCTAAGTTATGTTCTTGAGTTAGGTTACAACTTCATATTTACGGTACGTATGTATATATATAATTTGTTAATTTTACGATATTAATTTAATCACAATTTTTAAAATTATACTAATAGATTTGGCTTTTGATATTGTTACAACCTGATGCACATATTTTTATTAGTATCAGTGTTATAAAAATCACATTTTTATATTAAAGTAGTGTTTTTTATGCATTGTTGTTGTAACAATATCAAAAGTTTAATTTTTTTGGTCATAATTTAGAAAGTCGTGACCAAATTGATATTTAATGTAAGATTAACTTATTTTTTTAGTATTTTTACTAAGTTCATGTCACGTGCAACTCGTTTGAAATTCTAAAACCTAAAATTTTCTAATTGTTAATCCTTAAAATCCAAGTTTGAAAAGTGTTAAAGAGACACTAATTTTGCCAAATGTATGTGAAGGGATTAACTAATTAAATTTTACCTTTTCTCCATGACTTCTTATAATATTTTCATGGAAAATTTCTTATTAGGATGGTGATATAATGTGGCTAAGGAATCCATTTCCAAGTTTCGATCCAGATGGAGACTTGAATTTTGCAAGCGATATTTACATACACAACTCTACAAATCTCAATAATATACCAAATGCAGGTTTCATTTATGCCAAATCCAACAGTCGGACTATCCAATTCTATAAATTTTGGTACGCTAAAAAGGATGATTTTCCCGGAGGGCATGATCAACCAGTGCTCAATAAAATAAAATTCGACCCGTTTGTTGGAAAAATCGGGTTAAAATTGAGGTTCTTGGATTATACTTATGTAGGAGGGCTTTGCTTTCCTAGCAAAAATCTTGATATGGTTGTGGCAATGCATGCAAATTGTTGTACCATTCTAAAAGACAAGATTCATGACATTAAATTGGTGCTTGATGATTGGAAGAAATATCTTGAAAAGAAAAGCATGTCTTGGAGTAGTCTGCCTTCATGGAAATGTGGCTTGGAAAAACCCAAGAAAAAGATAGGTGGTTTGCATTAAAATGATGTTTCATCTCGTGTTTTATTTTATTTTATTGTTAGTTAGTATATGAATAAATGCATTATTTGCTACACATTAATTCGTATGGAAATTTTATTTGTAGACAATTATTTAAAATTATGATTGTCTCATTCACCTACTTCATCAATTTAAATATCAATTTTCATAAACTTATTAATTTATACACGTCGACACTCATAATTTTTTAAAGGGACGTGCTAAATAGGCTGATTCTGCTTTGAAATTATATTTTCATATTAGTGGAATTAGAAAAAGATTTTCAAACATGAAGATGACGATGTGGACATTGATGATATTAACACTAATAGAGATGCCATGTTTCATTGTTTATTTGGCAGCAATTAATTCAGATACTACAAGAAAAATGAGATTTTAAAACGCCTGCGATTCTCAAACTTTTTATCTAAAGTAAAAAACATGTTATTTAAAGTATAACTGTTATTTTTACAACATGATTTTGGTGATAGACAACATTTATGATGAACCATTGTATTTCTCCAAAGAACGTTATTGAAGAAAGTACTTTACTACAACGACTTTCTAACCATTTTATATTTACGTTGCATAGCAGTATTTTTAGGAAAAATTGCTTCAAGACAATGATTTTTTCCGAATCCTTGTATATCATAGAAAATATTTTACTACAACAGTTTTCAAACGTTGTATATCTTTATAATACTATGTTGTATAAAACTGTTTATTACAACTGTGTATGACCTTATAGTATTATGTTATTTGACTTAGTTCTACATTTAACACTTTTAACTCATTCAAATCACTTTATCTTATTTTAAAATAATACTTTCAAATTTTAGATTTAGAATAACACTTTATACACGAATTAGAAAATTTAGAAAACTAACAATACTTCAATTTATGAAAAAGTAAGTTAAAAGAAGAACCGAATTCGAACCCTGCCGAATTCCAAATTCCTTCTAAGCTACCAAAGCTTATTTTCCATTATTTAGCTAATAAAATCGTACATATATATGAGCTTATTTAATTATAGTTATGTGATAAAAATCTCAATATATAGTTTTTATTATAGTCTATGTTGCACGGGTGCGGATACGCAGATGCGGGTGCGATACGATACGAGTTCGGGGATACGAGTTTTTTAAAAAATTAGAGTGCGATTCATTAAGGATACGTCTATTTATTTATATTTTATTATATATAATATCTAAAAAATATATTTTTTATAAAAAATTTATAAATCAATTATAAATCATTTATATTTTTTATCACCTAAAATTTGAGTATATTCAATAATACATTAGTTAAATACATAAATCATAGTAGTAAATTCAATCTAAAACAAGTGTCACACTATCAATTTAACTTATACAAAATAATAAAATTCAATTTAAATAATATATTTAGTGCTTATAAATAGGATTCGTGCAGTGGATTCGAGAATCCATTAGCTGGATTCGCCACGTGGCAGAATCCGACACGAGAATTCAAGAATCTTACTCTTTTTAAGGTGCGGGTGCGAATCCGATAATGCATTATAACAATTTTAGAAGAATCCGTGTATCATATATTATAGTTTATGTATAAAGTATGCAGTTATCAGATGTAACTATTAACTAGCTTCGCTATACTATTATTGCACACACATTACGAAGATCACGCATATATATTTTTTATTTACTTTTTATAATTAAATTGAAGTACAAAAATATAAAAATATACATTATATATTACCCTAACAATCGCTCTCATCGATAAACAAGTATTGTTGGATGAGAAACGACGAAGATGGACAGATAAGAGAAAATGGTTCTTTTTTAAGAGAGGAGATGATTTACTAGGTATCAAATAAATGAATTGGTTAATTTCAAAATAATTTACTAAATAAAGATAATTAATTATGATGATCATATATATATGAAATAAATCATAGTTCTAGAAATCTTGTTAAAAATTGCTTTAGTTTAGTTTTTTAAAGAGAAACAAAGCTAGCAAACATTAAACAGAGAAAGAGTGTTAGTTGGCTAAGTTTTGATCCCTCTGGGAATATGATCTACCGTCCAATCAAGAGGAGTAAAAGACTTTCTCGCCAAGTTTGCTAATTCGTGGGCCACCACATTGTTCGTTTTGGGAATATGGAAAATGTCGGCATCCTCCATTTCCTTCCAAATGAGATTAATGCTAGGGTGGCTCCCTCCGGGTTCCAGCAGCATTGTTTTTTCCTAATTAGCGTCACTGCTTCAAGCGAGTCCGAACAAACCACAATTAAAAGACTCAGACATCAATTGCTTAATCCCCCAAAATTAAATTGTTCCTGGATATTGAATTTTCTTCCCTTTTGCCTCACAATTGAAAAGGGCAATGCCAATGGCTGCTGCAACACTTCTTTTCTCCAAGCTGACATCGACTTTGAGGATATAGTCCCCACAGAATCCTGCTGCAGTTTAGGGGAAAAATGTTGTGTCTTTGAGGTCAAGCTATCTTTGAAGCTTTCAAATAGTGCTAATGCCCATTCGCCGTCAATCTTCACCATATTTCTGCTATTTTTCCCGGATCAGCAAGGTTAAACACAAATTTAATTTCATATTTATTTCCAGATGCCCCATGCATGCAACCATAACAATTTCCTCACACGTTCGTCTATCAATTGGTTCGTATTAGGGCTGAAAGATATTGCAAATTTATCAACTTGTCCCGATATTTGTTGAGCTAGGTTCTCCCCATTCTGTCTCTGTTGGTCTTCATGAATATGACGATATATGTTGTCAGTAATAAGTCGTCCAGGAATAAAAGCACTCTGGGATTGGTCTATTAATTCTTTCAGGACCAATCTAAGGTGGTTTGTAATAGTTCTAGCCAGGATAATTAAGATATATATATATTGCACAAACTTATGTGCCTATATATATACTCAGTAACCCGCTTCGGGTTTTTTACCTTTGGGATAAGGGTATGGTTCCAGACCATCGTTAAGGATTTGGCTTGTGAGCTGAGTCCCAAGATTTCTGGAAAAAAGCAGCCAAGAATCTGTCGGGAGCCTTAAAAGGATTTGTTTCGAAAACTGCTCTTCTTAATTACCTCCATCTCAGTGAAGGGTTGTTCGAGATACTGTTTCATGTTGGGCGAAAGAGATGTGTCCGTGATCTGACTAATATGGTCCCATGTAGGTTGCTGCGATTGAAACAAATTAAGTCCCATAGTAGGATGTGATAATAGTACGGATATCCTCATCCCTTGTACACCAATCCCCAGTATTGTTGTACATGCCTCTTATTTTGTTTCTCTTTCTTCTCTCACTGGCTTTCCTATGAAAATAGGAGTTTACTTATTTAAATAAATTATATTTTTCCTCTCATATTTGGAAATCCTAGTGCGACGTCCTCTGGCCTTGAGTAGTTCATGATTCGAACCTAAATGTCTGCCTTAATTTTCCTCCAAATGCCTACCTCTAACTCCAAAGATCTTATATTAGCCTTAATCAGTTAAGTGTTTTTTATTTGGGTTAATGGGCTAGTCAATTTTAATTTGAAACACATGAAAACCATCTAACTTTTTTGTTTTTTTGTGCATAAAAGTTTTGTAGCATTTTGAATTATGCAGTGTCTTATAATATATCGTGTATTGTTTAAAAAAAAGTCTAGTAGACTAACTTATAAGTTCACCATTTGTCACGTGCATTTTGCGTTTTAATTTCTTATGTGGGTCAAAGAATTAGAAGAAAGTCAACTCTTTTAAGTGCTTTACATAGGAATAATTTTGTAATGAAATGAAAGGCATAGTAAAAACGCATTACCTTTGTTCTATGGCCTTTTTGAAACTTGTATGTTCCTTTTGCTACAAGGTTGCCTTGGGTTGAGCGGGTGCCTAGATGAGGATAAAGCCCAGTAGGGAGTTGAGCATGTACACCAAGGGAGCCCGACTGCTTCATTTATCCACCTTGTCTTCCAAGGCTTTAATGGCCTTCATCACATCGGCTAGCTATTGGGATCACACATATATAGGGGGATAGAGGCTATTCGGGGACTGGTCGACCACGTAGGTCTTGGATTGATCCCTTAAGTCCCTCGCATTACGTTTGTTCTATGACCTTTTTGAAACTTGTATGTTCCTTTTGCTACAAGATTGCCTTAGGTTGAGTGGGCGCCTAGATGAGGGTAACGCCCAGTAGGGAGTTGAGCATGTACACCAAGGGAGCCTGACTGCTTCATTTATCCACCTTGTCTTCCAAGGCTTTAATGTCCTTCTTCACGTCGGCTAGCTATTGGATCGCCCATATATAGGGGGATAGAGGCTATTCGGGGACTGGTCAGCCAAGTTGGTCTTGGATTGATCCCTTAAGTACCTTGCTTGTTGGTGATAAATTGAGAACTTGCCTCGATCAGCGATTTTAGGGGGTACGAGATAATAAGCTTATGTTGAATTCACAAGAATGTGGCATGAGCGGGTTTGTCGTTTATCCTGGAGAAAACTAACCTCTCTCGTGCACGTGTAGTCATTCGGGAGTAAGTATCATTATTTAATTTTCTCTTCTAATTTATTGGTCTAGGATTATTGCATGAGGCATCCATCTCATTGTATCCTGAATGATTTTCTAATTGTCTCTTCTTACTCCAACTTGATTGTAGCATGTTGCTTTCCATGCCATTAAACTCTACTATGCTCAACCTGAAGTTCAACTCTTTTTCTCTGGATCTTGGACAAAGTGGTATGGAGATCCCTTGAAGTCCTCATTTCTACAATGAACTTTAATTAGTTGCTCATCGGCAGTTTGATGTTAAGAGCTTGAAGAATGGAGTCATTGATTTGATTTTGGTGCCGATCGATTGAAGAAAAAGAAGAATGAAAGATTGATTTGGCTAGGGTTTAGAAGATTCAGATGGTGAAAGAAGGAAATCAGATTGAGGCCTTTGTATATGGGCCTTACATGTGTCCTGGTGGAGTTAGTTTGGTTATTAGCTTTTAATTCCCTAAAGACTTAGTTTATTTCAATTTTTCCCTTATTTTATGTTATTTGTTTTGGCACCCAGTGGTCCCCATCTGTAGTTGTTAAGAATGTCTTTATGGCAGTGAATGAGTATCAGAAAAATTAGTGCTATTCCTTCTCAATATTCTTCTCTTTCCTCTCCCTTATCCTATCTCCCTCAATCATCATCTTCTTCATTATATTTTTCCAGAAAATTACAAAAAATATTATACAAGATTATGATACAAAACTCCATTAAAATCAGAACATAACAGTTGGTATTCAGAGCAGGTTGTTCCTCGGATATGGCAGAAGCTAGGGGTGTAAATGAGTCAAGCCGACTCGCAATCTACTCGTGCTCGACTCATAAAAAGATCGAAACCGACTTGAACCAAATCGAGTCGAGTTCAAGCTCGAGCTACTCGAGTAGCTTTCGAGTTCGAGCTACTCGAATAGCTCTCAAGTTCGAGTTCGAGCTTATAAATACTCGGCTCGAGAGGCTCGCGAGCCTAATCGAGCTTACACAATATTTAATATTTTTAAATTAATTTTTTATATATAAATAAAGTTGTCGAGCTCGAGTCGAGCCGAGTTTGAATTTTAGACAAAAAAGTGAGCTAAAATATTAGTTAATATTTCATTTTATTAAAAAAATAAAATTGTCGACTCGAGTCGAGCCGAGCTCGAGTTTGTCGAGTTCTTAGCCAAGTCGAGCTCGAGCTAAAAAAATCAAGCTTGATTGAGTTCAAGTCGAGTTTCGAGCTTCGAGTATTGCTTTCGAGTCGAGTTCGAGCTCAGCACTACTCGGCTCGACTCGACTCATTTACACCCCTAGCAGAAGCTACACGTTTCAAGGACTTGCAAGAAACATGGAGGAAATTAGAACAATTAATCCATCGATCTCCACCACAAAAATGTCAAACTTGTGTTACTATCCATGGTTATCATCATTATAATTTGCTTTCTTCTAAATCGATCCGATGATGATCACATCCAAATCCTTCAAAAATCTCCTCATTTTTCATTACACAAGTTTCACTCTGCAGATCTAACATCCAATGTAAGTGTTTCCTTCACTCTCTGGAAAATAAAAATTGTGCATTTGTGTATTAATTAACTAACTTTTAGTAATACGAGTTTGAAATTTTGAATTTGTGAATCGATGATGTAAATTATAATTTAAATATACTAAAGTATAATTGATTGTATGAGAAAGTGTGACAAATGCATTTATTAGTGTTATACAGGTAAATTTCACTTTCGATCCCAAGAGAATGAATGGTTTACAAACTAATCGTTTTTCAACATTTTTTATTTAGTATTGGTTTTTTGTTCCAATTACAGTTTTGGCTCAAGCGTATGAGATAAAATTGCAATTTTAATGCTAAAATCAATTAATAGGACCAAAACTGAATAAAAGAAGAACCATTTTTGTACATAGATAAAGAATAATACTCCTTTCGTCCCAAAACTACTTTCACACTTTTCTTATTTGGACGTCCCAATTGTTCTTTCACACCCTTAAAAAGGAAATATTTTTCACTCACATCTAATTTTATTATTTAACTTTACACTCACATATTTACTTTTCCTTAGTTCGCGTGGGACTACTATGAAAGTAGTTTCGGGACGGAGGGAGTATTTTGTACTTATGCTCTTCAGCTCTTGAGACCAAAAATACAATTTTTCCTTTATTGTGCCACATTATACATTTCAAATTAGAATCGACTATAAATTTTAAAATACAAATCTTGATTTCGAAAATTGACACAAACATCACCACGAGTCTAAACTTTAAAACAAGATAATTATATTAACTTTTTTTAAAATCAGGATCAGGAAAATGATGAAAATAGCTTAAAAAATACATTGAAAATGGCATCTATGGAAGATCAAAGAACTGTGATCTTGACTACGTTAAATGCACCAGGGATAGAGAAGGTTCAATATTTGATCTATTTTTGGAAAGTTTCCAAATTGGGATTGGAATAAAGAGTCTTTTGAAACATCTAGTGGTGGTGGCTTTGGACGAAAAAGCCTACACTTGTTGCCTAGATATACACCCATACTGTTTTGCCTTAAATACCCCTGGCTTTGATTTTTCCGGCAGTGCACACATTAAAAGCAACAACTATTTTAAAATGATGGGAGAAGGGCTGAATTTCTAAGTTATGTTCTTGAGTTAGGTTACAGCTTCATATTTACGGTACGTATATATATATATATTGTAAATTCTACAATTTAGCTTTTGATATTGTTACAACCTAATGCACATATTTTTATTAGTATCAGTGTCACTGTTATAAAAATCATATTTTTATATTTTAAGTTGTGTTTTTCATCGTTGTTGTAACAATATCAAAAGTTTAATATTTTTTTGGTTGTAATTTGAAAGTCGTGACTAAATTGATATTCTGCAGACCGTGATTTAACATAAAACTAACTTCTTATATTTTTATATTTTTACTAAGTTTGTATCACATGCAACTCATTGAAAATTCTAAAACCTTTTCTAATTGTTAATCAAAGTCCAAGTTTGAAAAGTATTAAGAGACCTAATTAATGACAAATTTGATTTGATGATTAGGGACTAATTTTGCCAAATTAATGTATGTGAAGGGATTAACTAATTAATTTTTTACTTTTTCTCCATAACTTCTTATAATATTTTCATGGAAATTTTTTCATTAGGATTGTGATATAATGTGGCTAAGGAATCCATTTCCAAGTTTACGCATGAATCTTAAATTATGATCCAAATATTTTTGGCCATACAAGGTTTTGGAAAAAATAGGGTTGGTGACTTACGAATTAGAACTTCCAGAAGGATCCAAAATACACCCAGTGTTTCATGTTTTATTGCTTAAAAAAGCAAGTGGGAAAGAAGTTTATACCTTCTCAGCACTTACCACCGGTGAATGATGACGGAGTTATGTGTGTTCAGCCGCTGGTTATCTGTGAGCGCCAACAGTTCCTAGAAAATGGAAAAACAAAATATCTAGTTAAGGTGGTTTAGGGAGAAGACGATTGGGAGGTATAGTCTTGGGAAGAAACTTATCTGGTTGCGAAGTGGTTCCCTATTCTAGATCCTTGTGGTCAAGGATCTTCAAATCCGACGGGTATTGTTAAGAGCTTGAAGAATGGAGCCACTGATTTGATTTTGCTACTGATTGAAGAAGAAGAAGAAGGAAAAATTGATTTGACTAGGGTTTCGAAGATTCAGATGGTGGAAGAAGGAAATAAGATGACTTGATGTCTGAAGGAATGAGTAGATGAAGAGTTGACTGATCGGATGGTGGGAATGATTGAGGCCTTTGCATCTGGGCTTTACATGTGTCCTGGTGCAGTTAGTTTGGTTATATGCTTTTAATTCCCTAAAGACTTAGTTTATTTCAGTTCTACCCTTATTTTATGTTATTTGCTTTCGCACCCGGTGGTCCCCACCTATAGTTATTAAGAATGTCTTTCTGGCAGTGAATGAGTATCAGAAAAATTAGTACTATTCCTTCTCAATTCCTTTCTTTCCTCTCCCTTATTCTATCTCCTTCAATCATCATCTTCTTCACGATATTTTTCCATAAAATTACAAAAAAATATTATACAAGATTATGATACAAAACTCCATTAAAATCATAACATAATATTGAGTCCCTCTATAGTTGGATTATGGAGTTGTGGCCTCGACGACCTCGTCCTGCAGGTTATTTGCTTGTGTTGTCTACTTATGTGCCATATTGTAATACAAATATGGAGATTTGAAGTTTTGAAGGTGGATACTTCGCAACACTATACTAAAGATACCTTCTTCTAGTGTTAAATTATTGATAGATAAAATTGTGAGGATATTACTTGTGAATATATCTATCAAACAATCAAGAATACAAAAATAAATGATAGATCCAATGAATAAATACTCTAAACGAATTTTTTTCTCCCTTGTATTCGATGTCCCTTTTAACGCCTTTTAGGAGGCTTGCTTATAGTAACAATTACTGAGATCTCTGGCGGTAATAAGTACATATGTACATTTAATGTATATCAGACTAATGACTCATTTAATTCAATGGATAAGATAAATAATTCAAGATAGATTAGATAAGATTATAATCCAAAGATTGTTATTTGTGAGTTAAATAGTATATTTGGATTGATGGATTAAGATAATTAGTAATGTAAAATAATTTCATTTTGAATGTTTGGATTGCAAGATTAATAATAAAAAATATGCAATTGACAATTTTGTCATCTATATCATAAACAAAAATAAAGTGAATTATGATTCTCATTTCCAATATAAGAGGAGTATTTTAGTTAAGATAAATACAATGAATTATTATCAAACATCTTCCCTAAGATAATATTATTTTTCATTCATAAGATAATTAATTTTAGTTTTGGTTAATTAATCTTGGGTTTTTGTCCATTAAACCAAATATTAAATTAGATAAGATAATTTAATTTATCTTATCTTATCTAATGAATCAAATGAGACGTAACTGTCCTATTTTATCATATTGATAGCTAGTTAGACCAAGTGCTCCTGTTACAAAATGCTATGTGATATTCGAGTTGACTTTAGGATTCAATTTTTCTTTTAAAGACAATTGAAAAATGCTTGATCCTTTATTAGAGGATTTTTCTTATTTTGGGTGAGATCATCTGACTCTAGTACAGCACAGGTGAGCTGACATGACGATAGGCCCCCAATCACCTAGAGTTTGTGGTCGCTTGATCATTTTTCATACGCAAGCAAGTAATGAGTGAGCTTTTCGCATATTATTTCCGCAAGCAAGTAATGAGTCATTATTTCACTAACAATAATAAAATAATATATTATTTTAAATTGAAATTATTGATTTTTGACAAAATTTTGTTCATACATACATATATATATAAATAAATCATTTCGAAGGAAAAGTGTTGTTCTACTTAAAGAATAATACTCCCTCCGTCCCAAAACTACTTTCACACTTTTCTTATTTGGACGTCCCAACTCTTCTTTCACACACCAAAAAAGGAAATTTTTCTCTCTCACAAAAGTCAACAAAATACACTTTCTTATTTTATTATTTAACTTTACACTCACATATTTACTTTTCCTTGGTTCGCGTGCCTGAAACTACTATGAAAGTAATTCCGGGACAGAGGTAGTAGTTTTAGAGGGTACAATTTGTTCCCTTTTTCTACAAAGAGGGGGTATAAACCTTTACTCACTAAAGATATCAGTTGCTATCACTCAAGCATGGACGGAGCTATTCCCTGAAAGTTTTAATTTTTTTCGTATAGATATGATATTTTCCAAATTTAAATGTTATTTAAGTGTGACTGATTGGTTTTGAGGTGAGTTATAAATTATTTCTCTCCCAAAGGACGAGGGTTCAAATCCTCTTACATAATGTAACTTTTTTTTCTTTTCTAGTTCCATGCTTTTTTTTTTTGTACTTTTTAATAAGTTTGTGATCAAAATATATAATATTATTATCTATTTTTTCCAATCACAAAAAAAATTATTAATAAAATTACACATTTTAGTATTAAAAGTTTTCAAGTAGTATGTTATATAAAGTATACAATACGTAGTGCCTAATAACATTTCAATAAAACTTTAAAAATATTTATCCTCCAAATTAATATAATAATTAGAAGTTAAAATTTTGATGAATATTGTGATTACGTTCTAACTGAACAAAGAAAATATTTTTTAATGATATTAATATTTTTGCAGTTTCAACACTATCTCACCTCTTCTATATAGTTGGAACAATTTAAAAAATTCAAAATTATAACAAAACTTAATTTGTTAAGTTTAAATTAATGAAATTAAATGTGTTGATAAATTTATCATGATTTTTTTTATAAATATAACATTATTTCATCTCTATAGAAATATTAATCGGGGCCCCCTGTCCAAATTGTCAGGCTCCGTCACTGCACTCAAGGGTATGTTTGGTTCGTAAGATAAAAGTATTTATCCGTCAAAAGCATGCATGCTTTTGACGGATAGATACTTTTATCTTACGAACCAAACATAAGAGTATGAGTTTCTCTACTAACAAGTGCATAAAACCTATTCGATTGACAAAATTTATATGAACCCGAGTTCACGATGAACTCGGGTTTATCAATTATCATTGTCATGCATATACACTAACACAGTTATACATATACATTATCACTTTCAAAAAATCAAATATATTTTTATAATTGTGATTATATATAACAGTAATTGTGATTTTACATAACAACTATACCAGTTTATTTAAACTCAAATTCACAAGAGGCTTTCTCTATTCGATTAATTTACCCCTTTCTATCAAATTTTTATATTTCTTAATTTTATACAAATTTTATAAGCGAGAAACAATATAAAACGAAGGGAGGATAAGATAAAATACAAGACACAGTAACGTAAAATGATCATATAGGAATCAATTAAGAGCAACATTTGCATAAAAATTGTTGGAAATATTGGTTTTAACCATATTTTAATTAAATATTAAGTGAAAATTGAATTATCCATTTGCTTAAATGTATTTGGTTGATTTATTTCTCAAAACCAAATTGGTGTGAATGAGAAATTAATGTCATTTAATATGTGGATAAGTACATTGGGGAATGTATTTATTGTGGTAATAGTGAAGTGTTGCGTCTCTTTGAATTAAAGAGATAACATTTGGTGAATAGTGTTTTATAAAGGTTGCAACCTTTTGGAAAAAATGACTTGGTGAAGAGTCACGTCTATTACCCGCAACTCTTGAAAATCTATAAATAGATCTCCCCCATATTGACTTTCATACACTTGAAAATACACTTGAGAATACTTGAATATACTTGAGAACACTTGAAATGAATTCAATTGAAATTTCATCTACATATTATAAGTCTAGTGTATGTATACTAGAAAATGTAGAGTTGCATTAGAGTCGAGTCCAAAAGTTTCGGATACTCATTTGCGATTCGCCGATAGCTTTCGCTACGTAGTGCAACGGGCAGAAGGCTCCAAAGTTGTTGTATCTTGGGGACGGTTGTCATGATCTGTATTGCACCTGTGTACGGGACAATAACGTCTTACGGAAAGCGAGTCTAACTCGTGCCTCGACTTTACCGTGTCAATTGCATAAGTCATCTTCGTCTACACACACCATTTATTATTGTATTTTCCAACAATCGTAAAACGTTATTAGTGTGTTTTCGATGATATCCTTAGAATGCAACTTACAATGCTACTATTGCTATTAAACAGGTGGCATCCAGTAGTGCAGAAAGTTGTTTGACACAAAATCAACAAAACTAAATCGATGCCAGGGGAGTTCTTATTCATATTTTATTATTATTTAAATTGAATATAGGAACTAACTTCTGAAAAAATTATCTTTACAAATCATGACTATTTGAGTGCAAACTCACATATTATTACAGGGAAACATGATGAGTTGTATGAAATTGAGTCATCAATTCAACCGGCTGGCCATTTCTAATCAAGATCATATTAGAAAAGGCGACTCAAAAAGAATGCCAATAAGAAATGCTCAACTTTCTCACAGGCATTTTCACAAACAGTTTGTGTGCAGGAAACTTGCATAAAATTTCTATGCTAAAAAAAATAATGTCCTGCACCAAAAGCATAGAAATCTTACAAGTGATGGAAGACTAATGCAAATATATTTGGAATTGGGCTTTAAGAAAGCCGATAATAAGATTGTAGTGGGCCTCAAACTTTAATTTGGATTAGATGGTATTTATGAAAATATTCCATAATTTTGGATCCCTTAAAATTTTATTTTGGGAGCAATATTTTGTGCTTGAGAGCACAAGTGTTATTTTGGATTTAGTCCAAAAAGATATTTGACTCATTTAATTATTTGAGAATTACTCTTGAGTCAAAGATGAAGATTAAAGGTCTCGTTGAAAATTGTGCATTGAAGACGCAATATTTTGGATTTAGTCCAAAAATGTTTTTGACTCGTTTAATTATTTCGATAATTATTTTTGAGTCAAAAGACTGAAATTAAATATTGTGCTTTGAGGGCGCAAATAGTATTTTTGGATTTGGTCCAAAAATATATTTGACTCGTTTGATAAATATTCTTGAGTCAAATATGGAGATTAAAGGGCTCCATTAATAGTTGTGCTTGAGAGCACAAATTTACGATTTTGGACTTGGTCCATAAATTTTGGCTCGTATAATTTTGTGAATAAATATTCAAGAGTCAAAAGTGACAATTACAGCCACATTGAAAATTGGATTTAATTTTGGTATTTCAACCAAAATGGGTATGAATTCAAGAGTGAATTCGAAGAGTTTGATTTTCCAATTTTTTTCGAGATTGTGTCCAAATTAATATTTGATGAAATATTAAATGGAATGGACGAACAATTCGACTATGAGATATAAGTTCTCACCATAGATACATTCGAATGTGGGGGAGAAGAAGAGTCTCTCATGAGAAATACATTCGGAATGTGAAGTGGTTAGCTAAGGCGTGGCCTTAAGGCTAAATGGAAAATCAAAAGGCAGTGGATGTCTAGTGGAATAAATTCCACAAGTTAAACGAGTTTGTTCAATCTCGTGTAAAGTCACCACACAAGGAGATAAATTAATGTGAAACGACAAGAATGGATACAATGATCCTAAAATTATCTCGAAGTGTGGAGGGTGACTTGTAAAGATTGAAGCACTAGTAGTGCTTATCTGTGTTGATTAAACAAATTAGAAATGTTCCTAAAACGGAATGAAATATTCAGTTGTGTAAAATGATACACTAAAATAAACTAGGTATTTTTGACATAGACTCCAGGCCCATCAGTGAAATGTGGGGGAGTAATGTCATGAAAATCCTCTAAACAAATATGCAATGATGATTGCATTTTGAGAAAAACCCGGCCGGTTAAAAATGAAATGTTTAGAGAGATTACGGGTAAGGGGAATGAGGTTAAAAACCCACACATAAAAGGGTGTTCATAGCGGTAACTCAACCATGATGACTGGAGGATCCCAAGAACTTGGTTCAATGAGACAACTAAGTTATGAAGCACTCAGATATGCACTTGAAAAATCTCTACAACCCATTCTCGAATCCCTTCAAGTGCAACCTTGCACCTTCTAGTTCCTACAGGCACATAAAACCTGCTGACGTGTGGTAAGGTTATGTTTAATAGCTTTTAATGATTCCTATATCCTACGGGTGGGGTATTGCAGGTTACCCTTAATAGGAGATCACCTATATAAGCGTTGAAGTGGGGCCGCTTCTAATTGAGGAATTCATTACATGCTTATGAATCCAAGATACGGTCCAGGGCCAAAATGGACAACAACGTGAGAACCAAAGGGTATCAGAGTTGTTGCTGTGTATATGTCATTGTCTTGGTTTACACAAAAAGCCGATCAGTTCAAGACATCATGTTCATTGAGTGGCGAGTAAATCCGATGGCATTTTACTAAGGAAGGTTCAAAGTCAGTCGCTATCTATCCCGATGCAGTAACGGTTCGTCGGAACTTTCTTAGGAGGTCACATGCATTAATTTCATTCATGTGGGGGATTGTTGGAAATATTGGTTTTGACCATATTTTAATTAAATATTAAGTGACAATTTAATTATGCATTTTGCGTAAATAGATTTGGTTGATTTATTTCTCAAAACCAAATTGGTGTGAATGAAAAATTAATGTCATTTAATATGTGGATAAGTACATTGATGAATGTATTTATTGTGGTAATAGTGAATTGTTGCTTCTCTTTGAATTAAAGAGATAACCTTTGGTGAACAGTGTTTTATAAAGGTTGCAACCTTTTGGAAAAAAATGACTTGGTGAAGAGTCACGTCTATTATCCGCAACTCTTGAAAATCTATAAATAGGTTTCCCCCATATTGACTTTCATTCACTTGAAAATACACTTGAGAATACTTGAATATACTTGAGAACACTTGAAATGAATTCAATTGAAATTTTATTTACATATTATAAGTCTAGTGTAAGTATACTAGAAAATGTAGAGTTGCATTAGAGTCGAGTCCGAAAGTTTCGGATACTCATTTGCAATTTGCCGATAGCTTTTGCTACGTAGTCCAACGGGCAGAAGGCTCCAAAGTCGTTGTATCTTGGGGACGGTTGTCATGATCCGTATTGCACCTGTGTACGGGCTTTAACGTCTTACGGAAAGCGAGTCTAACTCGTGCCTCAATTTTACCGTGTCAATTGCATAAGTCATTTTCGTCTACACACATCATTTATTGTTGTATTTTCCAACAAAAATTTCTACTGTAGATATTTCCAAATATATAAAAGGATAAAGAGGAAGCCAACGCACGGATAATAAGAAAGCCCACACGCGCAGGTAAAATTCCTTTCGTAATGTTTTCTCCCAGCCCCTTACATACTAATTCCCACCACCCTCCCCACCTCTCGTACATACTAATTTTTCCTTCTCGGCCCATGTTGACATTATCTTTATTCCTTTTTAAAGTTTATTTTTATTTTTTATTTTCTAAATTATTGTTTTGATTAAAAAAATATTTATATTAATTATTGTTTTGTAATGTTATATTACAAACAATTATATATATTAACATACTTTTAATCTTACAGTAACACACATTTGTTTTAATAGTAACACATATTTATCTTCCAATTTGTGTTACCATATGGGTAAATGTGTGTTACTATAAGAATGAAATATATTTTTATGAGAATAAATATATGTTTCTTAATTTATCCATTATCCATTTAAATCTAGGTATATTGTTTCATTTAATACATATGTTATTATATGAAAAAATAATTATTTCTATAAAAATAAATGAATATATTTAAATAACAACATTATATAAGATAGTAACACACATTTGTCTCCCAATTTAAGTTACTATATGGGCAAACGTGTGTTACTATATGGGTAAAATATATTTTTATGACAATAAATATGTGTTTCTTAATTTATTCATCATTCATTTAATTTTAGGTATATTGATTCATATAATACATATGTTAATATATGAAAAAAATAATTATTTCTATAAAAATTGATAAATATTTGTGAATAAGCAATATTTGTTCTTATAGTAACACACATTTTCTCTTACATTATGTGAAAAATTATTTATTCTATAAAAACAAATGAATATATGTAAAATAATAACATTTTATAAGATAGTAACACACATTTGCTCTAATAGTAACACATATTTGATCTTCAATTTGTGTTACTATATGAATAAATGTGTGTTACTATATGGACAAATGCGTGTTATTGTAAGAACAAATTGTATTTTTATAATAATAAATATGTATTTTTATTTTAATCAATATTCCTTTAAATTTAGTTAACAAAAGAAATAAAATAAAGGTTAATTTTCCTTAGATACTTTGAGGAAACACAATTATTGGTAGAATAAAATAAAAGTTAATATTATATTACTATTTAACTTTTTTTTTATCGATAAATATTAGTTGTTAGTAGTTAGATTAGTTCACCAAGTCTTCTTACGCTTCACATCTCCAAAAATATGTGCACGTATTTCTTCATCTTTGTGTTTTGTCTAAAATGTTTAGGTATATATATAACCTGGGAGGGTGTATATATTTGAGCCAAGTATTGGAAGGGCTTAACCCTGGGAGCGTGTAAGTTATTTTTCCTTTTTAATTTATTTTTAAAAAAATTTACGGTAAAAATTTCTGTATAAGATTTTGTCATCAATTAAAATTAATTAGTCTGCATTTAAACATTAAATTTGGTAGTGTGGTTGCTTTAATTTATTATTCCAAATCTTTAATATTTCAACCACCAAATCATGGACTATCTTAACACGACAAGATTTAGTAAATCCTCCCTAGATCTAGCTGCACTCAAATCGTTGTCCTTTTTTGTAAGAAAAAAGTGAGGGAATCAAATTTCTCTTTATGAGAATGTTATTTTTTTTTAAATATAATTATTTTATAAAGCTACATTTTAGTATATATAATTTTTTTATTATAATGAGGTATCATATTTTTTTTTGAATAATATCTAATTCTAAAGATTATTGTATTTAAAATCTCTAAAACGTGCCTACTGTTTCATATTGCTAAAAGAAATTATCGACTTCTAATATTTTTATAAATGTTTATTATACTTTATAAGAAATTCAGCTTAAAAATCAAGTCACTTTTCAATATTATTTTTTAAGATAAATTGTATGACTTTTTAAATTTAATTATCTTAAACTAATATTTCATCCTTTTATAAATAAATGATATTTTTAGTTTTTAAATACATCTTTGTCTTAATTAAATGCTCTATCTTACCATATTTTCATGATTTTAGCATTTCATAATATCTCTATTCCCAACACACATATAATATATGGCAAACACTCAAATAGAAATTTCTACGGATTTAAGATCCGTAGAAATATCCATATCCATGCCCATTTAACCCCAAATCCATAACCCGTGACCCGTGACCCAAGACCATATTTGACTAATATTATGTTTTCTCTCTCCTCATTTCAAATCTTACATTCACACGACGTGTTCTCTCTCCTCATTCTCCCTCTGCTCGTTTCCTCTCCCACGCCTCGGTTCCCGCTTTTTTCCTCCGACGGTTTTCTTCAGTTTTCCGGCGGTTTTGAAGGCGGTTTCCTCTTCTTTTAAGGTTCGTAACTCTTATTTCTTCATTTCTTCTCGCTTTTGTGTTGATATTCGCTTGTTTTCTTCTTCGCGACAAGGTTAGTGAAAACCTAGGTTTTTCTGGTTTTTTTGTTTTTTTGTTGATTATTGTAGTCGCTTTTTTTTATTTTTACTTGTTTCAAACTTTTTTTCCGTTTTGTTCATCGTAGGGTTTAGTTTTTGTTGATTTTTTGTTTTCCAGTTTCGCATTATTGTTTCTGTTCTCCAGGTTTTGTTGCATGTTAATGTTCTGGTTTATTTTTGTTTTTGTTAAGCTTGATGATCCTTTGGTTGTGCTTTTCATGTTTGTAATATGAAAGTTTCTGGTTGTAACATAGCTAGTTACTTTATTGTAACATATATGTACGTATTTTGTAACACAGTTTCTGTGCATGTTATATTTATTTTATTATGATGTTTTGTTAAATCTCTGACACAATGTTCATATTTTTGTAACATATTTTCTATTTTTGGTCTTATTAGTTGTTATTTACATATTTTTTTCTTCTGTTTTTCATTTTAAGTTTTGTATTATCATGTTTATATTCTGTAGTAATGTGTATATATTATTGCTTATTAACATTTATTGTTTAGTAACACTGTTTGGATGAATAGTAACATTAATTATATTGTTTAGTAACATCTATTTTTTTTAATTGTAACACAAGTTAGAATGATTGCAGAAGTGTTATCCTTTTTATTTATTGAATAACATTTTTATAATTACTGAGTAGTAACACATTTTACTGTTTTAGTAACATGTTTAAGTTTATTTAGTAACACACATGTTATTTAATTGTAACATAAATGAATTGTTTCTAATGTTTATTTCCCTTTTTAACAGAATATAAAATGGCTTCGGATAATTCTCCAGTTTTTCTGTTAGAAGGCCCTGTTGCACCATCACGGAAGCAGGGCAGGCCTTCTAAAGGTAAAAGTACCGCGATTGTGACTGTTTCTTCGCAGCCATCCAGGTATTTTTATTTGTCTTTGTGTTTCTTGCATTTTATGTTACATTTATGTATTTTTATGTATTAATACTCTTTTATTTTCTATTTTGAAGGGATTTTACTCCTCACTCGAGACCAACTGCCTTATTTGAGCTTCTTCAGATTTTAAATGATGAGCAGAAAGAAGATATAAGGAGTATTGGTTTTGGTGGTCTTTTAAATTTAAATCTTCCCAGGCTGTGTGGGTATTCAATGTTGAGGTGGTTAGTTGAGAACTTTAATCCTCATAGCTGGCAACTATCAGTTGGCCGTTCTAGGAGTTTTGTCATCACACCGGATGATGTGCATGATATTTTTATGATTCCAAGAAATGCTGGTCATGAGGTTGAGGTTTTTAATAGGGGAGAAGTAAATGTTCTGCTTGAGAAGTATTCTACTTTGTATAATATCAGTGCGTCTTCGAGGTTGTCTTCACTTGCTGATCTTTTCAGAACTACGTTGAAGGATGGATGCGATGATTTTAAAAGGCTGTTTGTGTTTTTCTGTCTTTCTTCTTTGTTTACTCCTGCTGCAAATCATTCTGTTTGCAATCCTGTCATATTTAAGTCTGTTGTTGATGTTAGTCGAATTGGGAAGCTTGATTGGTGTTCGTATGTGTTTTCAAAGCTGTGCGATAGTGTTGAGTCTGTCCGTAATGGAGCCCACAATGTTATCGGTTGTCTGTTGATTCTTCAGATTGCATATCTGCACAGGGTTAGATGGCGTGGTGTTGATCTGCCTTGTTCAATCCCATTGATACAACATTGGGATGAAGAGAATATGCAACTTCGTTGCAAGCAACAATCTGATGCCGGTTTGTATGGTGATGGTGATTTGATTTTGGATACTTATCCTGTTACAAGAAATGGTGCTCTAAGGATTTCAGCTGAGGTGAATTTGCAGACCTCTGTTTCTGGTAAAGTTGAGGTAATACACACTAACCCTTTTATTATTGAATGTTAACATATTTTATGTGTTTTAGTAACAATAATATTAGTGAATAGTAACATAGTTTCTTGAATCCTGTAACATATTTTTTAAATATAGTAACATTAATTTTATTTAATTAGTAACATATTTTATTAACTATAGTAACATTAATATTATTGATTAGTAACATAGTGTTTTGAATACTGTAATATAGATTTTGTTAGTGTAGTAACATTAAATATCTTATTTTAGTAACACAACCATATTAATTTAGTAACATATTTTATTGGTATACAGTAACATATTCTCGAGTATTATATTTTGGTGTAGGCTGTGCAGGTCAAGCTGGAGAATTTTTTGAAAGAAATAAACCAGTCGTCATCTGGTTTTATAACTAAATTATCTGAATTTAAAAGCAACTTGCCTGAATCTAATCCGGATTCTGATTCTCTGTTTTGGGGAGACGAGTCCTTTCTTAGTATAGTTGATGATCTTGTTGAGAATTTCAATCGTGCAAAAGATTTATCAGATGCTCCTAATTTTGAATTGTTTCATGATAGTCCTTTGTTTAAAAATCGTTCTGATTATTCAACTCTTAAGGGTGAGCAGGTTTTGGGAGAAACTGTTGAAGTTGGTGGGACGGGTAAGGATTCTATTGGGAAAAAGGATTTGTCTAAGGAGGTTGGTGATGAAGTTGCAAGAAGAACAAGGAAAGGGAAGGGAAAAGCTGTTGTGGAGATTGAGGAGGAGGTCGAGTACGTTGAAAGTGAGAGTGAGGAGGAGGAAGATACTGAAGAGGATGAAAGTGAGGAGCAAGAGGAAGATCGTGAAGAGGGTGAAACTGAGGAACATGAGAGAGGTGGTGATCATGAGCAAGAAATTGGTGGAGAAGAGGAAGAACAGGCAGAATTTGAAGAGGAAGCTGGTGTAGAGGAAGAGGAAGAAATTGGAGAGGAAGAGGGAGAAAAAGAAGAAGAAGCTGTTTTAGAAGACGAAGTTGGTGATGAACAGGAGGGAAATGCTGGTGATGATGAAGAAGCAACTGGTGAAGGATCTGGGAGTGAGGATCAGGAGCAAGATGATGAAGGTAATGAAGTCGATGTTGAAGCTGAGAAGGCAAAAGCTTTGGAGGATCAAGAGGTTTCTGTTTTTGAATATCTTATTGCAGGTTTTGTTCCGCCACATGGGTTTTTGAGCCCTCTTTTCATGGTTGAGAAGAAAACCTTGGCTAGATTGGAACGCTATGAGAGCGAACTTCTTGATTACATTTTTCACTACAAGGAAAATCTGCAGTAAGTTATTTTCTTTTTTCAGTAACACTGATTTTTATATATAGTAACATATTAAAGTTAAGTATGTAACATTATTTAAAAAAAAAAAAAAGTAACATATATATCTGTTATATTGTAACATGTATAGTAAGTTAATTCTTTTTTTTATTAGTGAGGAGTTTTTTCTGTCCAAAAATGAGATGTATCTTGTTTCCCGGGAAGATTTGCTGACGATGTGTCCCCAGACCGATATTGCTCATAATATTGTGAATGCAATTTGTTATGTTTGTTCGTCTGGAAGCAATGCATCGTCATCCAATTCTAGTTTGTCTCGATTTGTCTTTGGGTTGGATTACAGCGTAAGTTTTCAAATATTTCTTTTTTTCTGTCTTTTGTAATATCATTTGTTAAATTTATTTATTCTCTTTATTTTTTACTGTAGAGGCCTTTGAATGATATACTAAGGAAGCAAGGTTCTTTGGTGGATAATGAAAGCCAGGTATTTGGAGGTTGGAGAACTTGGGTTGAGACAACGTCAATGGAGAGGTTTATGTCTGCTGACTTGGTAATTAATTTATGATAGAGTAACACTTCATATTTTATATAGTAACATATTTTTTGAGTAAGAGTAACATATATATATTATTGCATACTTTTTTCTTTTTTTCAGATTTTTGTTCCTTTTTGTATTTATGAACACTACGCTGTTGCCGTTTTTAACTTAAATGTGGGGAAGATCCAGTACTTGGATAACATAGTTCATGTTGATCAGCATACGTATGATGAATGTCTGTCACTTCTGGTTAGTTTTTTAAAATTTTTGATTATTTTTGATTATTTTTATTCTGATTTTTATGCATTTTTTTTTGTAATGATTTTTTTTATATAATTTGTAGAGGAAGTACATGGCGAAGTTTCTTCGTGAGGTCAAGCATCCGAAAGCAGATGCTGTGAAAAAATACAAGATTCAGACAATGAGACTTGCATGGAGGTCAAGTGAAATTAACAAGGATTGTGGTGTCTTTCTGATCAATCATATTCTGAATTTTCAAGGAGATTTGTATGACATGCCTGACTTGATGCAGGTAACACAGTTTTTATGATTATGTAACATAGATTATATAGTTTAGTAACATATCATTTTATATATATTCTAATATCTTTTTTTAAATAGGCTAATTCCAGAATTTTTCTGAGGGCAAGTTACTGTTCGAAATTTATTACATCAAATGTGAATAGGTACAGGAATGATGTTTTGAAGAAGGTCCATGATTTTTATGTGAACAAGCCGGCTCTGTTGGCTGCTTCAAAGCAACAAGGTTCACCAGAAAAGAAGAGGAAACATCAGCCTGTTACCTATTCGAAGAGGAATTTAAGATCGAGGAAGAAAGATTGAATTGTGGTTTTGGTTGTTTTTTTATGTGAATTTGAATTGTTATTTGGTCTTTGTGGGCTGTGAATTTGGTTGTTCTGAATTTGGTTGGATACTGTGAATTTCGGGTGGTATTTGGGGTAAATTTTTTGTCAATATGGGTGCACAGATATGGGGTGTTATTTGGTATTTGTGGTGAATTTTTTGGTGAAGTTATTTAGATGTTTGATACATTGGTATGGGGTGAATTTGGTATTTAGATCTTTTGAGGTTGAATATGTGGGCAGTTGTAAAGTTGATTCAATACTTTGAATATTCGGGTAGTTTCTGCAGTCTATATTATTTTGGAATATTGTATAGTTTATTATCATATGCTTATTTCTGATATTTGTTATATTTTTGTTCACAGGGTTTTTTTGGTAATACTTATGTTGGAAATTCATCCATCATAAGGTATATATTATTTTTAAAAAATTATATAGTAACACAGTTTGTTACATATTGTAACATTAATTTTTTGTTTATAAAAATCAGTTTTTTTATCAAATGATGAAGTACAAGGGAAGATTATGAAGGTAACTTTTTTTATTTTACATAGTATTATTTACATTATAGTAACATAAATTTAATTGAATAGTAATATTGAATCAAGTCAATAGTAACATACAAATTTATTTTTTTGTGAATTTTTTTCTAAGACATAAAAATTTTTATTTTTCAGAGAACATAATCAATTTTTAACGTTTTCAAAGATTTATAGTGATATTCTTTTTAAAAAATTTGAAATGTAACACTAATATATATTATATAGTAACATTCAGAAAAGTCACTTGTAACATATTTTTTATATCAAGTTTAACACAAATAATTAGTCAAATAAGTTTGAAAATGCTCTTTGATCTCAATTTTATACCAAGAGTAACATATATTTAAATGTATAGTAATATATATTCAATTGAGTATTCACAAATTTTTAATAAATTTACTTTTTATGATTAGTTGTTCAGCGCAAAAAACAACATGCTTATAATTTGATAGTAACACAGAGTATCAAAATTTGTAACATTAAAATAAGGTATATGTAACATATTCAATAGTAACACAGATTGTCAAATTTTGTAACACTGACATCAGGTAATTGTAACATACCGTTGTAGTAATTGTCCTTTTTATAATACTAACAAAAGTTAACAGTAACCTATTTATATATTAACACAGTTTAATCATTTAGTAACTCAAATAGCAACACAAATTTAAGGCAACAGTAATATATGCAAATAGTAACACAAATTTATCCATATTGTAACACTGAAATAAGGCATAAGTAACATAATCTTCAAACCAAAAATTATAAATGCAGTATAGAGAATTAGTTTTATATCAAATGAGCATTTGGTGTTTGCGTGCCATATTCCATTGACAGTTTTTTCTTCTTTTTTTGAGTTCCTTTGAAGTGACCTTTTATTCTTGCTTTCCTTCCCTTTGTTGTTGAGCGTTTAGGGTCCCGTATTTCAACTCCTTCCACAGTTTCTGCTGATTTTTCTGGCTGTTGTTTCGAATAAAATTCCTTTGCCTTCATTGAGTCTCTTTCCATACTTTCTTCTAGCATTTTTCTTGTTTCAGCATCTCTCTCGCACTCCAATATAAGGCTGTAGCTCCTCCTAGCCATTTGATGTCTCCAAGGGATTGAACTTTGTATCTTTCTTTCTTCCATTTCTGTGTTTTTTTTCCAAATTTGTAACTTTGCGTCCTTTGTCCACCTCGTACGTATGTATTCACTCGGTATTTCTTGTACCGAGTTAATATGCAGCACACGTATGCAGTGGCAGCACAATATTCCACACTCTTCAAATTTTTTGCAGCTGCACTGTATTCTAATCATCATCTGTTCAAAAATTACCCTATGTGCTTCTCCTTTTACTGTTACATCATAAACAAATGTGGTATCTTCTCTTGCAATCTCCTGTGATGTACAAGATAGGCTCCTTAGGAATTCGTTCTCAAATGTTTTGAAAATGGTCAGCGTGTAAACTTCTGCAGCATGTTTCACTATTCCGTTAATCATCAAACTTGTCTCAGGCATGATACGCTGACACTGGAACTCGTCATTTGCCTCGTTTGTTCTCCAAGCTTTGACTGTTTTGTTGAATATTTCATAAAACTCAGTCAAGCCTGTGGTCTTTCTTGAATTGAAAGATATTGCACTGTTTGTACTCTCACTTCGCTGCGATGATCGTATTCCAGCTGAAAAGAAATCCTTGCTCAATGACGTACACCATTTTTCTTTTAAATTGTAGAGCCTTTCAAACCAAGTGTTGTTCTGCAGTTTATAATCATTAATCAATTTCTTCCAGCAATTTTCAAAGTCCTCCCTATCGACACAGCCGGATAGGCACTTTTTGAATGAATCTTTAAATTGGTTGTTGCTCTTTAACTGTGCAAACCTGCTCACTGCATTCTGGTGTAAGTGCCATAGACACAATCTGTGCCTTGTTTCTGGGAAAACCTGATTTGTAACACAGATTATATAATATAGTAACACATAATATACTCTTAGAGTAACATAAATATTTGGTAACACATATGTTAATTGAAGAGTAACACAAATTTATAGTAACACTATATTTAACTATAAAGTAACACTAATTTGTATTTCATGTAACATAAAAATATTATCATACCTTTTCTATTGCCTTTGAAATTGCTAGGTCCTGGTCAGTGAATATTGTCACTGGAGTCTTCCCAGCCATTGATTTCTTGAACATTGTGAACAACCACTCGAAAGTTTCTGTTTTTTCATCTGATAAAAATGCTATTCCAAACATAGTATTTTTCCAGTGGTTGTTTATTCCCACAAATGGCGCACATATGAGATCGTATCTGTTAGTCTTATAAGCCGTGTCGAATACCAAAACATCACCGTATATATCAAAATCATCTCTCATCATTGAGTCTCTCCAAAAAATATTACTCAACCTCCCATCTTCATTCATCTCTAACTTGTAGAAGAACTGAGGTTCGTCTTCTGTTTGGCTCTGTATCAATTCCATGAATTTCTTCGCATCACTCCCCTCTATGTTACTTCTTTTAGTACGGTTCACATAGTTTAGATGGTCTCTCATTGTGTGTCCAATCTGGTCTTCTCCTCCAACACTATAAGCTAGGTAACGGAACGAATCTGCTGGTTTTATACCAGATGATAACATGTCTACAATTGCTTCAGCCTTTCCACCCGTTATAGCTCTCTCAGAACGATGCAAATGGTTCCATTCTTTTCTTGTCAGTTGATGATTGTGCTCCATTATGTGTTTTGATACTTCATACTTTCCACATTCACTTAATCTTGCCCTCATCATTGCCTTGCATTCTATTCTTGTCCCTTCAATCTTTCGTTTTGTAGTTTTCTCCTTAACTACTGTTTCATCACCTGGACGTCTTTTACCTTCATTAGAGCACACGTAATTTTTTGATAACAACACTTCTCTGCCATCCGTTGTTCTTGTTTCTGTTGTTTTTCGTACACTAAATCCAACTGAACGGGCGTGTGCACAGTACAATTTGTAGATTTCATCAATGGTGTCTCTTTTCATCCCAAGCAATGAGTCACTGAATTCGTTACTATCAAAGTTCTCTCCTTCATTTTCCTGATTAGGTGCATTATCTGACTCCTCTATGTGCCCATCAATAGATTGTAGATCAGTGTCTTCCACATTATGTATTCCTGGAATATAATATTTATAGTATAAAACATTAATTATGTCTAGTGTAACACTATCTTTTATGTTTAGTAACACATAAATTTGAACAATGTAACATGTTTTTAATGAATAAAATTAACACTTTTTATTTTATTATAGAACAGATAATATTCAATCAGGTTTCATATTTTTTCAGATTTTTAAATATTCAATATATGTATTTTTACATAGTAATACATAATTATATTAGTTAGTAACATATAGGAAAGAAAACAGTAACATATTTTTAAGTAAATATTTTTTTTAAAAGAGAGTAACATATGGAATTGAAGACAGTAAAATATAATCCAATCCAGTAATTTGTAACAATGTGTAGGTCATAAAGTAACATCAATATGTTCATTGAGTAACATATGGAATTGATGTCAGTAACATATAACTCATTCCAGTAATTAGTAACACTGTGTATGGCATAATGTAACATGAATATGTTCATTGAGTAACATATGGAATTTATGACAGTAATAATTAACTCAATCCAGTAATTTGTAACACTGTGTGGTGCATAAAGTAACATGAATATGTTCATTGAGTAACATATTTTTCCCATCTAGAGAATTGTAACACTGGTAATTTTATTTTGTAACACATATATTATGAATATGTAACATATTTTTAAAATTCATTCCACATGCATGAGTTATTATTTGATCTGTGTTTGCGATGTTACCTGTTGTTGTAGAACCTATAGAATTTGGTGTTTCTATTATTTGGCAGTCTGGAAAGTAATCATCCATATGTTTCTGCTGTATTTTTGGACTCTGATTTCTTCAAAATCTTCTTCCGATTAGTTTCCTGCTTTGTTTCATCGGAATCGTTTCCTTGTTGCTTGTGAATTCGTCGTTTTTCTGATGCGTTGCTGTGGGTTTTGGTGAGTTTCTGTGATTTAAATATCGAATCCGCGAATTTTGGCAACATAATCGGGTATATTTGTTAAGATCCGGCGGATATTTGGTAAGATCCAGCTATGATCCGGAAATTTGGCCGACCCGCGCCTGACCCAGACGCGACCCGCGAGTTTTTAATGGGTTTGGGTTTTGTGCTTCTTTTTGGAAATTTCTACCGTAGAAATTTCTACGCAAGTGTGCCTCATAATATATATATATATATTCTCTTTTTGTTTCTCTGTATTTTTTTAAATTGTATGAAGGTAAAATTGGGGAAGAGTGTACAGAAATTATTACAATATTATATAATTACAAATAACGATGTGATGCTAAACATCATTTATTTTTAAATGGAATGATGCTAAAACATCATTTTTTTTATTTTTTATTTTTACAAGTGATGTGTTTTATTTTTAAATATTACAACCTTTCTATTAAAAAAAAATATTACCAATGATATGATGCAACCATCTCATGTAAAATGTGTTTGTGATATTATGGCGATCAAACAATATTTTGTGTGTGAGTGTGTGCTTTTTTTCTTCTTCTTTCTCTTTTATCCATAAAACATTTTTTCCTTTTCTGCCGTTGTTTTCACCTTTTAATCAAGAGGAGTTCATTTATCCCCCCATCTCTTCAATTTAAATAGATAATATACTTTGAACTAATAAAATTTATTTGCATTTTATGTGTATTTTTAAATAATACTAATTATTTATTAAAATGTATTAGTTTAGTAATAATATTTGTAAGATTAAAACAATTAAAAAAAATTTACTTTACGATAAAATTGAGTTAGAAAAATACTAATTTTAAAAGAAGAAATTCAAAGTGTTATTATTTTTTGTCTGCTCTCTCATTCCAGTTTGTAGCTAATTTGTGAGGATTAATATTTTAGTTTGAAGAAAAGTGTCTCATTCTTTAAAGTAAGTCTCTAGTGACTCAAATGTATTTTTAAAAAATTACATTATTTATTACTGAAAAATTACACGAATTATTACTGAAAATTATATTATTAAAAAGAAAATTTTCAATAATAATATTATATGACTTTTCAGTAATATTTTGTGTAACTTTTTAAAAATACACTTGAGTTGATGGTGCGCCTAGTGCATACAAAACTACGATATTTTTCTATTTGCCTAATAATTTAATGTAATTTTTTCTTCGCAGTATAAATATTTGTGGAGATTTTATTTTTTAAAGATAAAATGATGACTCAAATTCGTAATTCGATGGATCAAGATAAAAATACTCCCTCCGTATTTCTATAAGTTGCTCGTTGCTTTTGGGCACACAAATTAAGGTAAAAGTGAAAAAGTATAAGTGACGTGATGGAAAAAGTGAAAAAGTATAAGTGATGTGATAGAAAAAGTGAAAAAGTATGAGTGATGTGATGGAGAAAAGTGAAAAAGTAATGAAAATAGTGTAAAAAGTATTAAAATAATAATAAAGAAGTGAATAGTAGTTTCCAAAAAAGGTAAAAAAACAATGAGCAACTTATAGAAAGACGGACGAAAATGGCAACATGAGCAACTTATAGAAAGACGGAGGGAGTAGTATATTACTCTATTCACTTAAATTATATATATATATCACTTTATCAATATATATGAGAAAGATTTAGGAGAACACCCAAATCTTAAAGTTCCATTATGATTGGTATTATATTATAGATTATATTAAATAATCATCTAACTAATATATGTCGCCGTCATTATTTATTTGAATTGAATTAAAGGTTAGTTATGGTGGCTTAGAGTATTTAATTAAATTAAGGAGTTAGGTAAAATACACATGGATCCTGTATCCCAATAATTCAACGAGAATATATGGTAGCTAAGCTGATCACTTCTAAGAATGAAATGGATGACTATTACTTATCTGCTAAAAATCATCTAATTGATTTTTATTTTTTTAGAAAATATCAAGAGATGAATTAGCTTAGGCTTTTTTTTTTTTTTTACTTTGAAGAAAAGTTGGTAAAGTGCTTAAATCTAGAAATACGAAAAATTAAGAGAATGTGGGAATGAAAATAATACAAAAATAAAAAAATTATATGAAATCAAAATCATTGTCTCATCAAATATGAAAATGAGGTATGAGAATTCTTTTTGTATTTAGAAATAAAATTATAGTAGTGTAATTCAAACACATCTATTGTCAATTTACATTTCTTGTGCAAAAATTTATCTGGATTTTTTTTAGAGTTTGATGAATTAAAAATATTCAAGGAGATGCATTAGAAATTTAATAAAGTAGTTTTTGGTTGGTGGCATTATTTTGGAGCTGCCTTTTTCTTGATTTTCGCATTGAGCATCTCAAAGTATATCTGTAGAGATGTCTATCATTGACAGAAATAGGGATATTCCGTTGCAGTCATGCCATGATATCAGTAGTAAATATAATAAAAATCCTATATATTATTAACATAGATTTTCTATATTTCCATCTAATTTTGAGTTTAAAGATTAATTTTAAGCTAATTAGAATTATAAGAAATTCAGAAGTTGACTCAATGTTAAGAACTAAGTGTGTGTTTACAATTTCTAGTAGAATTGAAAAGGTGATAAGTACTCCCTCCGTCCCTCTATAAGTTGCTCGTTGCTTTTTGGCATACGAATTAAGGTAAAAGTGAAAAAGTATAAGTGATGTGATGGAAAAAGTAAAAAAGTATAAGTGATGTGATGAAAAAAGTGAAAAAGTATGAGTGATGTGATGGAGAAAAGTGAAAAAGTAATGAAAATAGTGTAAAAAATATTAAAAATAATAATAAAGAAATGAATAGTAGTTTCCAAAAAAAGTAAAAAAAACAATGAGCAATATATAGTGAGACGGACGAAAATGGCAACATGAGCAACTTATAGTGGGGACGGAGGGAGTAATTTTTAGTAGTAAAATGAAAAATAAGGAGTGTTTTAAATTTAAGTGATTTTAAAAAGAGTGGGTATTGACGTCAACTTTTGATATACCTGATAAAATTTTTGATACACCTAATTAAATGTTTGATACTTTAAAATTTGTTCATGATAAGCTTATCATGAACTATTTTCATACATTACCTTGCCTTTTAAAAAATGATTAAGAAAAAAATGTGTTTGCAAAAGAAGTGCTTCTAAAAATTGGGTATTGATTATTATTTTATTGGGGAATGTGTAGAAGTGTTTAAATAGAAGTTAAAAGCTAAAAATTTTTGCTTGACCAAAGGTAATAAGCACTTAAAATAGTTAATGAAAATATTTTTTAAGTGATTTTTCTTTTCGAAAAAAAAAACTTTTACTTTTTATGTTGAGTTTGAAAACACTACTTAGTAGTTAAAAAGTTTTGCTCTATATTATGTGGATTATGAATCCCTCAAAGTAATCAATCATTAGTCTGAATATCGAGTAATAAAATTTATCATTAGATTTTTTATCGAAAGAATTTCGAACCCAACACTAATCAACTCCAACATGCTCCTTCAGTATACAATACACTCCCATGACACATGTCACAGACGAATGAAATCTATGGATGTCAATGGGGAAAAGTGGAGACGAGGGGTCAATCCACATCCCCATTCCTGCAATCGCGGGAAATCCTCATCCCTATCCTTGCAAATTTCGTGGGAAAAAAATTAACTCCATCCCCGTTTCCCTGGGGAATCCGTCCCCGTGGGGATTCCCTGTTCTCCACAAAAAAATTCATTTTTTTAATTTATTAATTTTTAATAATTACTATTAATATATAAGTACAAAAATATAAAATGCATTAATTTTTTCAAAATAATTGTTAAAATTAAAAAAATTAAGCATGTTTAAAATATAAAATATAAATTTAAAGTATGTATAAAATTCAAATTACAAATTCGAAATCTAAAGAATATATTAATTATTTTATTAATTTATTTACTTATATTTTATATATTATATATTTATGTATGTATATGTTATAATTTTATATACATAAAAAAAGTAGGCGGGGCGGGGATTGACTCGTCCCTGCTTTCGGGGCAAAAAAAAATTCTCTACCTCCGTTCCCATCCCTATTTTCTTCAGAGATTCCCCGCCCTGTTCGGAATAGATCCCGTGGGGATCGTGGATTCTCCGTCCACGGCCAAGCCTTAATGAAATCATTGATATAATTGTCTATTTTTATTGTACATACTTTTCTTCAAAAGATTAATAAAAAGAAAACTTACAAAAAAATATCATAATTAATGCTTAAGATCGTCTTGTACTCCTTTCATTCCATAACCATGATACATTGTGAAATTTTTTGGACACAATTAAAAAAAATATAATAAGTAGTCTTTTAATATATGAATACTGTGATAACAAAGTTTAACAAAGAATTTCCAATGTGCAAGTTGCTGATTAGACATACAAATAAGAGCAATATGCAACTTATCATGGTAAATAGAAAAATACAGTATTAGTAATTTGCTTCAAAACCTTTTTATTGTATATTAGAAATTTAGAATACGCCAATTTTCAATTTTTAAAACACCTGCTCATTTTCATATCCTTTTTCAAATTTGTTAAAAAAATATTTAGGGGGCACTTGGTATAAAAATCCTCTCATGGTAATGAAAATTGATCAGATATAATTATAGTAATTATAATAGGTAATGAGAACAAATGAGGTACACAATATTGTTTTTCCTCCTAAATATGGTAATCAACACTCCCATTTGATTACCCTCTCCTCACCTTATAATCATTTTCCTCAACCAATCCTTCGTACCACAACCAACATATTTCTTTTTTGTTCACTTTTTACAAAATTGAAGCACAACACTAATGATGTAATCACCATAAATACAAACACACATTCAATATATGTAAGGATAAAGAAGAAAAATGAAATTTTATTTCCATTACTATCGGAGAATTTGAAACAAGCACCCACTTAGTATTCGATCCAAAAATTAATTAATTTAAGAATCAAAACCGAGCAAAGTTAGTTATATGATCTGCCCTTTTAGACCTTCACTTGTCAGATGACTCTTGTATTCAAACAACCCCATTTTGCATTTGTTATGGATATTATTATCTTTATTCTAATTTAGATAGATAGCATTATTTGAAGAATCTTTGATGCGTGTGTGTGACTGACTGACAAGATAATCCTAATTTAATTTAGTTAGTTTATGGCCAATATTAGGGTTAGGTGGCCTGATCCATCCAATACAAGGCAGGCATTGATCTTGAAAAGAAAGATTTGGAAGACCACATTTCTTCCTTACATGGGCTTTCTACTTGTCGGAAAGCACATCATCTTTTTACTATTTTACTCAAACATTGTCGGAAAGCACGGCATCTTTTCACTATTTTACGCATTTTCTTTTACGGTACGTTTGTTTTGGGATTAAAACGGATGAACGTAGAACTTTGCGATCACGTCTCTACACGAGTTTGGGATGTAACATCCGAATTTTACATCTCAAACTCAATCCACACCTAAAAATACATATTAAACCTATTATTATTCTTTTCAACACAACAATCATAAAATACATATTATACATATTATTATACCTATAAAATCAATCACTATCACACTTTGATTTGACATAAAATAACATACTACCCTACTAAAATCCCAAAACAAACACACACTTTTACTATTCATCAAGATTTTCACATCTCAGGATTTCAAAGTCATGACTTCCCACGACCCCCTTAATCCCAAAACAAACGTACCCTTAGTCATTTATACTATATAATTATATTAGTAGCGTGGCCGGTGCAATTTTACACCTAAAATTGTAATTTCATTGTTAATGTCATGCAATTTATCACCACTGGTATTTTTTCTTATGAAAAAGATTACTCATTCCATCTACCAATTTTATTCTCCTTCTCATTTTATAAATAAATTACATTTACAAATAAAATTTTAAATCTTACAATACTATTTTTTTCTTACTTTATCTATCTTTTTAATATAATATTAAATTTCATTGAATATTATATAAAGAAAATATAACTACAAGTTTCATGTATTGCACTCCCTCCATCCCTATAAATATTGCATACTTTTTATTTTGATTTGTCCCACAAAAAATTTGCATAGCCTGAAAATGAAATTATTTATCAAACTTCATTCTCACAATATACATATAATATTTATAAAAATATATTTTTTATATATTCTTTTAAACTACTTGTTCAAAAAAGCACAACAATATTTCCTGGGATGGAGGGATTACAAAATACTCCCCGTCTCCTTATAAGTCGTTCATCCCTTTTAGACACGAATATTAAGAAGTCTATAAAAATATTAACATAGTATATGTAATGTGACGAGAAAAAGTGAAAAAATAATGAGAATAATGTAAAAAGTATTGAAAATAATAATAAAGAAGTGAATAGTAGTTTCCAAAAAAGGTGAAAAAGCAAATGAGCAATATTGGGACAGACGAAAATGACAAAATGAGCAACTTAATTATAGTGGGACGAATGAAGTATTATTTTCATTATTTCATGGGTGCAAATGGCGCTTGGCCGGCATCGGGTGGTCGAGTGACACCAAGCGCTTAGACCGTCTAGGCAATGCCAAAGTTTTTTGTTTTTTATTTTATTTTTCTATTAATATTAATTTTTTTCTAAACATATATTAATAAAACTATACATTGTACTATAAATTATAAATTTAAAACATAATTAATAATCATCACAAAATATAACAAGTCAACAAAATGTTAAAAACTATGATAATACGATATTGTTCAACTTCTAAATGAAACACAAAAGGAGCAAAATATATAATATGGATAAATTATGAATAATATGGATAAATTATGAAGTAATTCAATTAAACTTTCATTTTTTAATAATTTAGTAAATTAGTTTTTATTCTTTTAATTTAGTTTTAACTTTTAAGTTGAAATAAAATTAAAAAAAGAAGAGTAATGACCATTTAGGCGGTGTCAAGCGGTCTCGGCAATGCCAAATGTATTGATGGATTTTTTTCGGCGATTTACATTATTCCTATTATTTTTCACACTTTTTTTTATCATATCACTTATATTTTTTTAGGGGCCGTTTGATATAATTGTAAGGAATGGAAAATGTATGGAATGAAAGTCATAGTTCTCATATAGGTGAACTATGATTGATTTCTTAGGGGGCGTTTGGTATAATTGTAAGGAATGAAAAGGGTATAGGAATGGAAAGAATATGAAA
Organism: Prunella vulgaris; assembly: GCA_026898435.1. NCBI lineage: Eukaryota > Viridiplantae > Streptophyta > Magnoliopsida > Lamiales > Lamiaceae > Prunella > Prunella vulgaris. The sequence goes on along the minus strand of JAPKLY010000058.1, from coordinate 1,089,917 downwards.
TGAAAGTCATAGTTCTCATATAGCTGAACTATGGTTGATTCCTTAGTTTTTGGGAATCAAAGTCATAGTAGAGTCATACCAAACACACACTATGACTTTGATTACCATTACTCAGCAACAAAAGTGTCCAACCAAACATCCCCTTAGTTTTTGAAAATCAAAGTTATAATAGAGTCATTCCAAACACACACTATGACTTTGATTACCATAACTCACCTACAAAAATCTCCAACCAAAGAGCCCCTTTGTTTTTTTATCATATCACTTATACTTTTTTAGGGGCCGTTTGGTATAATTGTAAGAAATTGAAAGTGTATGGAATGAAAGTCATAGTTCTCATATGTAAGGGGTCGTTTCGTATAATTGTAAGGAATGTAAAGTGTATGGAATGAAAGTCATAGTTCTCATATGTAAGGGGCCGTTTGGTATTTCACACTTTTTTTATCATATCACTTATATTTTTTAGGGGCCGTTTGATATAATTGTAAGGAATGGAAAGTGTATGGAATGAAAGTCATAGTTCTCATATGTAAGGGGTCGTTTGGTATAATTGTAAGGAATGAAAAGTGTATGGAATGAAAGTTAGAGATAGCAAAACGACCCGCCCCGCTTGCGGAGCAGATCAGACATGGATCTACATATTTTTTGCCCTGATCCGCCCCGCTCCATATAATATTAATTATATATAATATTAAATATATATATATATATATATATAATATAGAATTATATATATATATATATATATATATATTTTTAAAATAATCAAATCTTGGATATGATTTGGTGATTTAGATGGATTATTGTTGATTAACTTGTGAATTTTTAATATTTGCATTTAGTTTTTTTTAATATATTGATTTTGTAAAATTATGAAAATTTAATAGATGGAGCGGGGCAGACATGAATCTCAAAATGCTGCCTCGCAGTGGAGCATGGAGCAGGGCGGATCAGCTGGGCAAAGCGCGGATCAGACATGAATATTGAGGTATCCGCTCCGATCCGCTCCATTTGCCATCCCTAATGAAAGTCATAATTCTCATATGTAAGGGGCCGTTTGGTATTTCACACTTTTTTTTTATCATATCAATTATACTTTTTTAGGGGCAGTTTGGTATAATTGTAAAAAATGGAAAGTGTATGGAATGAAAGTCATAATTCTCATATAGGTGAACTATGATTGATTCCTTAGTTTTTGAAAATTAAAATTATAATAGAGTCATTCCAAATACACACTATGACTTTGATTATCATAACTCACCTACAAAAGTCTCCAACCAAAGAGCCCATTATTTTTTTTATCACATTACTTATATTTTTTTACTTTTCTCCCACGTTATCCCCGTATAAATAAGTTGCCCAACCATAGCGTTTAAACATTATCTCTTTCTCTCTCATCTCTCCCTCCCTAAGCCAGTTACCCCAATATGATGAGGTTGCTGTCTCTGTGTTTCTTGAAAGATCTCTCCTTTTTCCGAAAGGCCATGAGAAACACGCTTTTAGGTCCAAATTTCTCACTTTTCCCCACAAGAACGTCCTCTGGGAACACGATTTCCACACCCAAATGTAAGGTGGGCACTTGGATTTCTCTGTTAGATCTGCCAGACCTAGTGCTGGAATCCATTCTCCAGAAGCTTCCACCAGAGGGCCTATGCAAAATGGCGAGCGTCTGCACTTGTTTGAGAGAAATGTGTTCAAGTGATCGTCTCTGGGAGAAGCATATGCAGAGGAAATGGGGCAGAGTTGTGGGGCCCTCTGCACATATTGCACCAAGAAAATGCCCAGTCCTTTTCAAGGATAAGGGCCTGTTTGGCTACCTCATTAATCTGAGATTCAATTTTAGTAAGAGGGACCATTTTACTGCTGCAGTTGATTCAGTAATGTCAAGGTATATTGCTCTTGAATCTGGCGACTCTTGGTTCCCTGCTCAGGTTTTTAACCGCGAGGTAAATTCTTGATTTTCTATTTAGATTTTGTGTGGTTGACAATTTACCTTTTTCTAAGAGGTTTGTTGGTGTGCAGAATGGGAGTGTTGGATTTGTGTTGTCTTGTTATGATGCTATGGTGAGCTACGATGGGAGAACCGACACTTTTCAAGCAAGGTAAATTTGATTTTTTTTTTTTTTTTATCAGCTGCAAGGTGAATTTGATTGAGTGAATATGATTTTTAATGCATTTATTTATGTTTATTTCCAAAGTTTCTTAAACTTTTGTTCTGTTTTAAACAATCTTTAAAGTTTAAAGCATCAAGTTTTAGTTTAAGGGTTATTTTTTTGGGATAAAATAGAATTGATGAATTACTTTCTCCTCTCCAAAACAATTTACAACCCAGAGTTTCACTTTTTTTTTAAAAATAAAATAGTATCGTATAAATATATATATATATATATATCTACATAAATGTGCATGTAAATCAATATATTTTTTTTGGTAGTATATAAATTTACGTAAAATAAATATGCAAAAGTATGTGACCTCTAGATGCATCATTATTATTATTATTAAAAAATAGTGCAAAAGTTTGTGTTTTAAATGTTGTGAGTAGATATCCAGCACATGGAACAAGAGGGAATTCAATAGAGAGTGGTGTGACATGGGATAGGCTCAGATCTCCCCCTACAGAAACTTGTCCATTTGATCTTCACATCTCTGACTGCTTATATGACCTGCAACCTGGTGATCCGGTGGAAATACAATGGAGACGAAACAAAGACTTCCCATATGGTAAAATACTTTTGATTTTTCTCTAAAGTTTTCACACGCCTTTAGGGTGTGTTTGTTTGAGGATGGCCCATCCGGATGGGGGATGGATTTTCCCTCATCCCACCCAATTTTCGGACTTGCACATTCCATCCCATCCAAAATACACATCCACTCTCTATTATACACCTACAAACCTATTTCACATAATTCAATACCAATCACATCAATTTTATCTTACATATCAAATACATTTTATTTATCTCTTTTTCACATATATCATATATATTTTTATTTAATTTATATCAATTAATATAAAATAAGAATTAATTTTAATTATATATTTTTTTACATATTATAATATATATTAATTATTAATATATATAAACTATATATATATGTAATTAATTAAAAATATTAGAATTGAAAATATTTTTTATTATATATACATAATTTATTATCAAATTATTTATTTATTATATATACACTGTTTTTATATTATTTATTATTAATACTTTTGACTTGGGATCACTTTCCATCCCAATATATTAAATATTCAAATATGTTTTTTTATCCTTATTTTGTTTGTTAGAAAGTTTGATAGTCTATTATAGACTCATTTTAAATACTCTCATTACACCATTGAATTTATTCTCACTCGTCTTATTTGGGACGTTCGTAAATGCATTCACGTACCCATAAGTACGATACTAGATTTTGTGGGACAGAGGGAATAATCTTTAGACCTAAGTCATATTGTTCATCCTAAAATATGATCACGTCCCTGCCTAACACACCATCAATTTGTGTATAGGTTGGTGGTACGGTGTCGTAGACCACTTGGAAACGTGCGACGGGAACGCTAATAACTGCCTTTGTCACAATAGTGGTAGGTTTCTACCTTGCCTTCCATAAGATTGCTTTTGAAATTTGTTCATCGCATGAAACTAATACAACTACATTCACTAAATAATACTATTACACTTATAAAATAATATCATAACATTTTTCAAATAGTTGACATGTTTGTGCGTGTATGTAATATTATGATATTAGTTTATAATCGTAGTGGTATTACTAGTCAGTCTCCCGGGAAACTTGTTCACCATATAAAATTAGTACTGTTACATTCATTAAAATAATACCGTCACACCTACAAACTAATACCATAATATTTATTCACACATTTCGACATGTTTGTGCTTGTAAAATATGATGCTGTTATTTTATAAGAGTAATGATATTACTGAGAGCTTTTTGCACTTTTGGTCCCACAGGACATGTATTATTTTAGAATTGGTCCCATAGGATTTTTTTTTTGCACTTTTAGTCCCAAACGTTGCACTTGTAGTCCCAAACATTGCAATTGTAGTCCCAAACGTTACAAAATTTACATATTTGGTCCCAAAAATTAACGGCTCCGTTAAATTCATGGTTTGCAGCGTTAGTCCCATAAGATTTACTCTTACTTAATTGTGTTTAACCCATTAATATGTATTTTCAGATTTAGTCTAATTGAATTTTTTTAATTGCACAATTATAAATATTGAATAAAATTTAAAAAATATTAAAATAAATCAAATAAATCTTCAAATAATAAAATTAAATATTTAATAAATAGTTAAAAAATTCAACTATATCTTAAAAATAGTTAAATCTAAGAAATTAATTTTAAAAAAATTCCAATTTTAATTGAAGATAAATAATAATTAAAATATAATAATTTTTTTAGTTTAATTATTTATGAAGTCTAATTGATTTTGAAAAATCTGATTTTATTAAACTTTGACTTAGTTTTTTAAGATTTTTTTGAAGATTTTGTAGTATTTATATATATATATATTAAATTTTTTAAACTTCATTTTTATTTTACTTGATTTATTTAATCTTTTTAGATTTTTGTTAGGTTTAAATGATTTTATTTATATACTACTTAATTTAATTATTTTGAAGATTCATTTTTTTAATTATTTATCGTGATTATTTTTAGATTTATGTTTTTTATTATATTTAAAGTTTAAAAATAAATTATTAAATTAAAAATAGGCTAAAGTTTAATAAAATCAGTTCATAAATAATTAAATTAAAAAAATTATAGTTTAATTATTATTTATCTTGAATTAAATTGAAATTTTTTAAAATTAATTTCTTAGTTTTAACTATTTTTTATGATATAATTGAATATTTTTAACTATTTATTAAAGATTTAATTTTATTAGTTGAAAATTTATTTGATTTATTTTAATATTTTTTTAGATTTTATTCAATATTTATATCCTATAGGAGGCAAAATTAAATACTTATATCCTATAGGACTTATTGTGCAATTAAAAAAATTTAATAGGATTAAATTTGAAAATACAGATTAACGGGTTAAACAAAATTAAGTAAGAGTAATTCTTATGGGACTAACGTTGTAAACATTGCATTTAACGGAGCCGTTAATGTGTGGGACCAAATATGTAAATTTTGTAACGTTTGGGACTACAAGTGCAACATTTGGGACTATAAGTGCAAAAAAAAAATCATATGGGACCAATTCCAAAATAATACATGTCCTGTGGGACCAAAAGTGAAAAAAAAACTCATATTACTGAATAAACTAACTATTTTGGAGACTTAAATATCTTATAAGATTTTTCATCCAAATGGCTCTTTCTTGGTTCCTATTTTTCTTTTGATAAGTGGTCCTCAATTTGTGACTAGTTTCTTGTCCTAAATTCTAACAACATAGCCATTAAGTGGTGTCTCAATGGGGCACTTAATGTCCCCTTCTAATTGTTTGATTTTGGAGATTGAAATGATTGTGCTTCTTGGACCATTGATATTACTTTCCAACTTTGGTTATGTACGTGTCCATTTATTAGCCATGGCAATCTTAGTGGGAAGCTTTTTTTTTTTTTTTACTCCAATTATATTTGGAATAATGTTTCAAAAAGTCTATACTGTCACATTTTGTTTTGATTTTTGTTTTAAAAAGTTCTTAAATTATAATATATTGATTTTATTATGCCCCTAAATTATTTATTGGTTAAAAAACCCTTAGAATATAATCCTTGTATCTCACCAGAGTTTGGAAGGGGCTAGTGAAACCTCATAAGATCAATATAGTGAAATGAAAATAATTTTGATTGATAATTTGATAAAATTTTGTATTAAAAATAAAAAAGTATATTAAATTAAATATTGTGAGATTAAATTTTTATGAAAACAATTTCTTGTTTGAGTATATAAATGATACTCTATTCATCCTCATATTTATTCTCATTTTCTATTTTTGTTCGTCTTTCAAATTTATTCACATTCCTCTTTTAAAAAATATTATTTTATCAACACGCTCACAAACAATTATTTTATTTTCTAGTGGACTCCACAATTATACCACAATATCTTACTTTATCTGTTTTATCTCATTTTTATTAAAACATGTCCCCACATGAATGAGAATAAATTTAGAGGACGAAGGGAATAGTAAAATGTCCAACAAAAAAGGTCTGCATATTGTCTTCTTTATATTACTTTTCTATAGTGTTCATTTTACTTATTTGTTTTATAACAGGTCTGCATGTTTTGGTGAATAGATGGAGTAACATATTTTTGTTTCACTAGACCCCTAATTTATTTTTATTTTTCATTAAATGTTAAAGTATATAATTTCGTTTCGTAGGATCCTTTTTGGACGATCCATTAGGGATGCATTTTTCTTTGTTAGAGTTCAACTTATTAGCATTGAAATTGACTCCACAAGTTGGTAAATTTTCATTACCAGTGACATTTATGTAACAAAATTAATAGTTCAAGTGTTTTTTGGGAAAAAAAAAATAAAGTTAAGAGTCCTTCTAAACCAAAAGTCATATTAGGAGCTCTTTGCCAAGATTTTTCTGCATGAAAAGTGGAACAAAGAATATGATGTTATCACTTGGGCATGGGTGTTTGCCCTGATGTTCATATAAATTTGATGACAATTGACACCAAACTTGTGGTGCAGACACTGTGGTGTTGGAGTTCCGGCAGTACACACGTGGATCTCGTTGGAGAAGAACGATTGTCAATAGGAAAGACCACCGGGAGGAGGGGGAAGAAGCCACCGGGTTTTATGGTGGGGTTCGGAAACTTTGTGGTGACGACGATGATTCCAGGTGGAAAAAGATGTGGCCTGCTCAAGTATTGGAATAGGTCCAGCTAGCTTTGGATGATTTTGAGTTTTTGTGATACTTTTAAAATTTTAGTACTAAAAAGATGGGCCAAAATATGAGACAGTCTATAATTTTTTGTGAATTATGAAATCCCTGCAGCTGATTAATCGTTTACAATGGCTAAAGCTTAGAGTAGCAGGTTTACAAGGGCAATGTAACATAAGAGCCTGTGCTAGTTTATGATTGTAATAGGAGAAACACCATTCCAGTTTGACCTTGATTGATCCATTATTCCTAATTAATTACGGAAGGGTTTTTTTTTTTTTTTTTTGTGTAAATTCAATTTATGAATTAGTTGAATAAAATAGAATTTAATTGGAAATTTATGGATATGTTTCTTTGATCAATTATATATACATAAGGAAATTAAATTTTGAAAATGAATGTATGATACTCGCAGAGTAGATGAGATTAGTGTAGAAAATACAGTCTTGTGGGTATCAATATCGATAGACATCAATTGGACAATATGGCTTCTTTATTGGGATGTTCAGTCCGCAGGTCAATACCTTTGGTATCGGAGTTGGAATTAGCTATAAGAAAATTGCGGAATGATCATCCACAAAATGAAGAACAAGCTGCAATCTTGGGATCACCAAAGGATTTCATTTGGGGGAAGGATCACTCTTCTCAATGTGGTTCTCAATGCTTTGCCAATCTACCAAATGTCTTTTTATTGTCTTTAAAAAAATCCTGAATGTTCTTACTTCTCTACTTCGTAAATTTCTGTGGGGAGGGTGTTAGAGTAGTTCAAAAATTACTTGGATTAAATGGGAAAAAATATGTGAATCAAAGAAAATGGGGGGGGGGGGGGGATTAGGGGTGAGGGATCTGGAGTGCTTTAATTATGCATTAATAGGTAAATGGAGATATTTAGATGATAGGGCTGCTTTTTGGGCTAGAGTTATTTCTTCTATTCATGGGAGGGTGGTTGTTAGGGAGAATGCTTTGGTGACATTTAGAGGGAGTTCGAGTGGGTCGGGATGGTGGAAGGATGTAGTAGGAATTGGGTCGGGGGAGAATGAGAGGTGGTTTTGGGAGAATCTAGAGCTTAGGGTAGGTGATGGAGAGAGTACGAGCTTTTGGAAAGATCCTTGGGTTGAAGGAAATTCTCTTAAAAATAGATTTCCTAGGTTGTTCTACTTAAGCCGAGATAAGGAAAAAATTATCAACTCTATGGGGAATTGGGTAGATGTAGGGGTGGCATACCGTACCGCTCATACCGTATACTGTACCGAAATTTTCGGTATACAAAAAATGCATATCGCATATCGTACCGAAAAATTTGGTATACCGTACTATACCGATATTTCGATATATGCCGATCTATACCGAAATATCGGTCCATACCGAAATACCGACTATGTCAGTATACCGCCCATACCGGTATATACCGTCATACCGAAATAATTGAAGTATAATGTTAATTAAATAAAAATAATTTTAATATTAAATTACCAAAATGATATATACCGGTATATCGAGATACCGAAAATAATTAGTATACCGGAATATTTTCGGTATACCGGTTTATACTGAAAATATTTCGGTATTCCGGTATACCAAAAATTTTAAAATTCTATGCCGATACCGTACCGAAAATATCGGTATGGTATCATACCGTACCGAAATTTTCAATATACCGATTTTTTTGATAAATTCGATATTTTTCGGTATGATAAGTACGGTATACCGGTATTTTGGGTATTTGCTCCACCCCTAGGTAGATGGGGTGTGGCGTTGGAAGTGGAATTGGAGGCGAGATTTATTTGATCGTGAAATGCTCTATTTTTCTGAATTTCTCTCATTGATAAACAGGTTGAAACTTTCGGAAAGTAAGAGGGACAAGTGGATTTGGAAACCTGGCCCTAAAGAAAGATATTCCACCAAGGCGGCTTACGAGGTTATCATGGAGAAACAGAGAACAAATTTTAGTCCAAAGTACGAAGACATACTCGCTAAACTTATTTGGAACAAAGTTGCACCTCTCAAATTTCAAGCAATGGTGTGGAAACTACTCAAAGATAGACTTCCTACAAAATCAAATCTTCAAAAGCAGAATATCTTACAATAAGGTATCCAAACTCAATGTTTGATTTGTGGACTCTCCGAGAAATCAACAAATCATATTTTCCTCGATTGTCCTAAGGTATCAAAGTTGTGGGTTTTGGGCTATAGCTGGCTTGGTGTGATGTTTCCTCAACATTACAATATTAAGCATCATTTTCTTAGTCATACGGGTCTTTTTAGAGGCAAAAACAGCTTGAGAATTGCTGCTAGCATATGGAGAGGAGTCACTTGGCTGATTTGGAAAGCAAGAAACAAGTTGATTTTCGATGGTGAGGAGTTTAATCCTGAAAAAATGATAGAGGAACTTAAAGGAAGAACTTGGTGTTGACTTTTGGCAAGAAAAATTATTCCAGAAAGTGCATCTTTTGAAATTTGGCTAAAATTCCCTTTGTATTCACTAAATATCCTTTAACTCTTTTTGTACAGTTTTAATATGCTCATGAGCTCCTTGCTCTCTAGGCAATTTTTTTAATAAAATACGTTGTTTCCTGATAAAAAAAGAAGAATATGTGATTTGTGTGTGTATATCTTTTTAATTAAGTTTTGATAAATTAAATTATTAATCATGTGGGTCACAACATATTTTCTTGGGATTTGATTCAAATCAAGGAACTTGGTCTTCAATATAGTCAATAGAGCGTCCAAACCACAAATGCGTCACTTAGACCAAGGTATCAATAACCCCTTCAATTCGGTCACTTAATTAAATATTATTTTTCTCTTATTCATCTACTCAATTTACTATATATCTACTTTTCTTATTGTTATTAACAACCCCTTCTGTTGATAGAATTTTCTAATCTATGTTTGTTTATGTGTCTTTTCAACATATTAATTCTATCAAACAATAATCCAAGATTTTGTGTTCTTGGATGTAATATGAGGAGGGAGAGTAGAGAGAGAAATATTGTAATGGGAGTTGTATTTATTTTTAGAATTGTAAGAATTATTTGAATAGTACAAGAGAGGTCTTATTTATAGGTGTTTGAGTGTGAGACGGCACCTTACGAGCCTATATGGCCTCCGGTGTTGACGAGGGTCTGTAACCCTCGTCCTGGTCCCTTACACTGCTGCCTATGTTGTGCCTCGTCCTACTACTATGCCTTAGACTAGATGAGCCTCATTAAAAACCTCGCCGTAAACCACCCTTGTGGATAAACCGGACGGAGGGAAAAAGAGCGCACCACCGGGATCCTAGACTGAGGGCGAGCTCATGGGCGAGCTCTTAGACTAGTCGGGCGATCTCTGGGGCGAGCTCTATTGCCTTGCGTGGTCTGTGAGTGTTGCGTGATGATGAACTCTGGAGAGACCTCGATGATGGTATGTGGTGAGCCCTGGGCGAGCTCCAGCACTACAGAGTCGACCTCTTGATTCTTCGAATTACCTCGAGTGGCTCGCCCATCAACACCTTCAATATAGGTCAACTAATATTATATTATTTTTTATTTTATTTATTATATATTATTAATAATTATTTTTATTTTAAAATTAATAAAATAAAATTTACTACTAATTTTTAATTAACATGAAATTTTTTTACCACACAATATTGAAATTAAAATTTAATTAATTGAAAATATTTGATGAAAATAAAACTAAAAGCATAAGATGATGAGAAATTATAGGAAAAAATAGTGATTTTTTATGTGCTCAAAACTATATCAAAATTGATCTCTATTTATAAAGAATGAAAAAAAAATATGAATTTTGATAATTTTATTATTTTATTTAATAAATAAGAATTAAGATAAAATGAATTATATAAAAAAAAATAGAGAATCAATTAAAAACTGACAAGTGTCAACATTTAATTGGCTCCCCAAAGTTGAAAGGCGAGGTTGTCTGGCAGCATGGGTTGCCGACCCCTTCTTTTTTTGTTTTCACTTTTTCTTTTTTAATTTCTAAATTTTATCATTTTCTTCGCAATCTTAATTTTTGGTCGCTGATAAACATGGTTTTACAGATAAATTGAGCTGACGATTTGCAATTGTACATTCAATTCGCTCAAGAAACCATTACAATTTTGATGGGCTGCTGATGTAGATGATCTAGCCTAATGAGTGGATTCCAAAGGCTTATAATACCACTGCCTTCAACACACTGAAAATTGCACCAATATTCTAGGCATTTTGCATTCATAGTTCTAAAAGTGACAATCCAGGTTGATGCCTACACTAGTGTGATAACAATTCTTGTGTAATAAAATATTTATTAACACTTGATATTGATATACAATTGAATTTATTGATTTTCGGGTTCTTCTCTCTAACGTGTCCTCTGATTCTCTTTCAACTTTGACTTGGCTATGGTCTGATTTTGACTGGGCTTGACTTTGACTTGATAACGCTTATCCAAGGATTGTGTCGTCTTGTTTTGGATCGAGTATTGATCTTTGGAAGATTTTGATGAATTACGATTTAGATTTGGCGAAGAACGATCTTCAAATCTTCAAGTCTTGATTTGACTGGAAACACTTGATTGAAGGGATTTGACCCCTTGCTCCTGGATCGAAATGCGTTTGCAGATGAACTTGACGAAGAACACTTTGAAGACGGTGATATACACTTATTGTCTTCGAGGTGTTCTTGGAAGAGAAACGTCTGATCAGAGGGATTTTCTCCTTGATTCTGGATCAAACTGTGTTTCTGGACGACTTTGGCGAAGAACGGTTTGAAGACGACGAAGAACGGTTGAAGATCTTCAAGTTGTTCTTCAGGAAAAACGTCGGATCGGAGGGATTTGGCCCCTTCCTCCTGGATCAAACGCTGTTTCTGGAATGCTTTGACGAAGAACGGCTGAATATTCGAAGAACTTCTTCAGATTTGGTGAAGAACGCTTGAATCTTCTAAGAGCTGGATCGATGGATCTTATTAGCTCGCAGTTTTGCTCATCGAGAGGATTGCTGCTATTCGTTGCTCGTTCTTCTTCGTTGGGCGTGGACCACTTCAAATGAACATGAAAGGCCTCTATTTATAGGGTTTGAAGGTAAAGACCTTCATTTTCTGCGTTGGCACGTGATGCGATCTGGTTGTCTTATGTTGATTTGATTGACATCATTTACGAATCAACCAAATTTAGCTTGATTGATTTCCGTCGTCTTCATAAATAGGGCAGATCAACTATTTATTGCTATTTACGAGTGCCGAGAGACTCGTAACTTAATAACGACTTGTATCGTGTACAATAAATATCAATTGACTATTTAATTAGAGAATTAATTTGATAAATCCTCAAAATTAAAATAGTAATATATGTTGATATTTATTTAATTTATACACGTGTCATTATTTAATTGGGTGCAATTTTTACATGTTTACAAATGCCCCCTCGTGCTTTGTTCACTGTCATTTTTGGACTTGGAGTGAATTAAGCACTAAATTTGATCCTCGCTTGTACTTGGACTTTCGAGGAATGGTATATGTGGGCCGACCCAATCATTTTATAGGCAAGTATTCACCCAAGAATTTTATTTGAAATAACATCAAATTGGACCATCATTCATGGCCCATTTTTGTTTTATCTGAGCCCAGCTTCTTTTGTCTTGAACCCAATAGTATTAGTTGGCCCAAACTATAAGCATTCAAAAAACGGTCTAACTTTCTTTCTTTGCATCAGCACATTAAACGGGATTTTTTGGATTTGGCAACATAGAAGACGCACTTGTAGAGATAATTTCTTCCCAACGGTGGATGACTCTTGTGCGATATTTGCGTGGAGAACTCAACAGCGCATAGCATTTCCAGATGGTGGCCCTGTGCATTTTCCGATTATGATCCCAGCAGCGGCGGTGTCGATTGAAGGGCGAAACGCGATGGTGAGTTCGATTGTGGCTTTGCAGCGGCAGGAAGCGATATGGGGCACTCGCGATATGAACGTCGGCTATTCTAGGCGACTTTCGGCGAAGGGATTTCTGGGCACGATGAGCGGTGGTTCATGGCAGCAGAACTCCGGCGACTGACGGCTGGTGTGCGATTTGGGCATCCTCCGACGGGATTTGGAGCGCGGCTTGCGGAGACAGGAGAGTTTGTACGTGATGTGTACGGGCAGAACAGAGACAGTTTGTCTCAGATCCGGACGGCAGATTTTGTGCGAAGGCGATATAGGAAACGACGGCGGCAAGGAGTTATGCGTGCGATCGGCTTTGAGCGAGCGGGCATTTATTTTTTTTGCGCGATTTTCCGGCGATGACTGGAACTTCGGGGCATATTTGACGACGTTGGTCCAATCTCCGACAAAGCGAGTGTCCTTCTGGAAGAACGGGCTCGATGGCAACGGCGGACGAATTGCTCGGAAACGACGGAATTTCCGTGGAACAGAACAGGGGCGGTGCAATTCCCGGCAGAATTGGCAAGGATGCGCGACTTCCGGCGTAATTCTCGGCCATATTTTTATCAATGGCAGTGGCAGCTTGGTCAATCCTGGCAGATGTTTTTGGCAGTAAACTTCTCACAATTTTGGGCAACAACTCCTAAATTGGTGACGCTTGAAGTGTGGAATCTGATTGAAGTAATGACTGATGAAGATGAAAGCTTGACCAACCCCAATTCCTTCTTGATGCGGAACATGATTTGGAATTCTTTGAATGGGCTTTGGGCCATCTTTAATTTTGACATTTCGGGCCATTCAATTAAAATATAAATTTGACTTAAAATTAAACCTTTTAATCAAGATCTTTAATTAGTTCACGAATCTGGGCCTCTTCAACCAATTAAATATTAGGCCTTACAATAAATAACACTTCTAGCTCATTATTATTTTGCCCCCATTTACTTCATTTCTTTACCAACTATGACCTTCATTTTCTTTTTTGACTGGTAGCCTTTAGCTTCAACTCATCATCGTGGACCACCTCCAGATTATCAAGATATATGGAGTTCGACACTTGGTAATTCTCAATATTGAGCATAAATCGTCACTTGATTATCCTCAACAGCGAGCATCAACTGCTACTTGATCATCTTCATCAGCGAGCATCAATCGCCACTTGATCATCCTCATCAGCGAGCATCAACCGCCACTTGATTACCTTCATCAGCGAGCATTAATCAGTAGACGAGGGGGCCTATCTTTGCATCGATAAGTCAGCTATTAGCAAGCATGCAGACCATATGCCATCAACAAGCAACGAGTTTTGCATCGAAGAGTAATCTCAAGAGGTCACATCATCCAAATCATTCAAAGTGTGGTCTTGAAGGCAGCAAATCATGAAGATTTTGATTCAAGCAATATGGAGCTTCTGCCAACACTAGGACAATGCATCACCATTAAACAAGAGAAGATGGACGGCCCTTTAAAGTTTGTTGGTGAGATGCAGCAAGTAGTAGCGCAAACCCTCAATCCTAGATGTGGCCTTCGAGCAATTAAAGTACCAACAGAGTAATTGACATCACAGCATCAAGCTTGGCGTGACGGGTATGAAGGGTGCATTGGAAGTCTCATGAGCAGTGGGGAGCAACTCAACAGAGAAGTGGCTTTGAAGCTTCGAAGTAGAGTACCACATTTTGACCTTCATCGCTGACGGTAGAGAAGAGAAGCACGAGGCCCAGACAGTAGCATGCAAGCAACTTGACTATGATGTGATGGATATTCCACGACTGCTTTGAGTGGAGACGAGCTTGAAGGACTTGATGCAAATCTGGCAGCTCAGACAGAATGTGCAACTTCTTAGAGATTCCAGGCTGCAAGGTGGGATTGGCTTGGACTTTGCATGATCCATCGATGTGAGTAACGAAGCAAAGAGCTTGCACTTGTGGGGCTTAGTCGTCAGGGGCATGAGCATTCAACAACTTTGCCACAAAGTGACGGGCCTAAGCATGCAACAACTTTTACAACATGAGAGACAACATGATGGCGTCAAGCAAGCATGCGAATTTCCTACCACGAGAATGGATGTTGACGGCAAAGAGTATGCAAGTGATGACAATATGGGCACTGCTGAGGGGTGCACGAAGCAGGCATCAGACAGTTGATGGCAACGAGAGAAGCATCTCGATAAGCTATATAGGAAGAAGAAGATGTTGTCTGTGAAGCTGGATAAGCAACAATGATCTCTTCAGAGTGCCTACAAGACTTGAGTTGCTGCGGAGAGCATCCTTGTCATCAAGAAGATCCCAATTTTGGTGGAGTGCGTCATAGAAAAAGCTTGAAGAAGTCCCAATTGAAGCTAGAGTCTGCTTTGAAAGAATTGGAGGACATCAATCTTTTAGCTTGTATAGGATCTACTTTGTATAGCTTGATAGGCTGCACTTGTATTTTGCTTTGCCTCATTGTAGCCAACTTAAATTGTTTTATCAATAAAACTTCATCAGTTGCTTGCATTTGATTTTCTATGCCGCCTTTATTGTTTTCAACATCTCATTAAGTATGCAAACTTAAACAAGATAATTGAAATATGACTGGACTTAGAGACTTCTAAGTTGCCTACATACCCCTATGAAGAGGATCAAACAATAACGTAGTTCAAAAGAAATTTGATTTGGGGGATGCATAAACAATTTATACTCATGTGGGCTTGGAGTGACGTACAGTTTAAACTCGTGAGTCAAGGAGTTTTGATTTGAATTTGATTGATAGTTTATACTCATATCAGGGAGTCTTCAATTTGTAAATAGTTTAGTCTCGTGTTAAGGAGATTTGACTTTGATTTGATTGATAGTTTATACTCGTATCAGGGAGTCTTCCAAACAGTTTAGGCTCATGTCGAGTAGCATTGACTTGGGCATATGATATACAGTTTATACTCGTATCAGGGGAGTAGTCCAAACAGTTTAGGCTCATGTCGAGGAGCATTGACTTGAGCATTTGATAGACAGTTTATACTCGTATCATGGAGTAGTCCAAACAGTTTAGGCTCGTGTCGAGGAGCATTGACTTGAGCATTTGATAGACAATTTATACTCGTATCATGGAGTAGTCCAAATAGTTTAGGCTCGTGTCGAGGAGCACTGACTTGAGCATTTGATAGACAATTTATACTTGTATCATGGAGTAGTCCAAACAGTTTAGGCTCGTGTAGAGGAGCATTGACTTGAGCATTTGATAGACAGTTTATACTCGTATCATGGAGTAGTCCAAACAGTTTAGGCTTGTGTCGAGGAGCATTGGCTTGGGCATTTGATAGACAGTTTATACTCGTATCATGGAGTCTTCAACTTGATTTGTATTTGATAGATAGTTTATACTCGTATCAGGAGTCTTCCAGACAGTTTATGCTCTTGCCGAGGAGCATTGTCTTGCACATCTTCAGATGGTCTCTTCAAGCTCTATCTTTCCTTGTTGAGCCAGCTGCATGATCTTTTCTTTGAAGATGAAGCAATCTTCAATTGAATGGCCAACTAACCGATGGTACTTGCAGTACTTTAGATCATCAGTTCGTCCAGCTTCTTCTGGCCGTTTCATTCGAGGCAACTCGATGAGCTCTGCATTGATCAAGTCATCAAATATCTCGGAGATGTCAGAGTCTAAGAATGGATATTCTTTATACCGTATCTCTTTCAAAGTCAATCCCCCTTGCCCCCTGTTTTGAGGTAGATCTGTTATGTATTCCTTGGTTGAAGGCTTGACATAAGACTTGTCACAATGCTTTTGAAGGGGTGGTCCTTCGGCTTCTCCTGCAGTTATGCTTAACTCCATGTCGTGAGCTCTTGTAGCCAAATCTTCAAAGGTCTTCGGCTGGATTCCTTGAAGTATGTAACAAAGGTTCCACTGCATGCCCTGGATGCACATCTCGATCGAAGACATTTCAGAGAGTCTATCCTTGCAGTTCAAGCTATGATTCCTCCATCGATCGATGTAGTCGATGACAAGCTCTTCCTTTCGTTGGCGCGTGTTTGTCTGTTCGATCATGCTGACTGTCCTCCTTGTGCTGTAGAAGCGGTTGAGGAATTCACGTTCCATCTGGTTCCAACTGTCAATGGAGTTAGCCTCCAAGTCAGTGTACCATTCGAAGACATTGCCCTTGAGGGAGCGAACGAACTGCTTCACTAGGTGATCACCATATGTCTCGACATTGTTGCAAGTCTCGACAAAGTGAGCGACATGCTGCTTCGGGTTGCCCTTGCCATCAAACTGTTGGAACTTTGGAGGTTGGTAGCCGACTAGCATCCTCAAGTTGTTGATCCTTTCAGTGTAAGGCTTGGCGTAGCTGTGGCTTGACTTGGAGTTGTCTTCAAACCTCCCCTTCATAGTCTCCAAGATGAGTTCTTTGATCTGGTCGACTTGTATCCCGCCATCAGCTGATATCAGCAGCTCCCTCCCAGTTGGTTGAGACTTTTTTGAACTAATATAAAAATCTCCATTTTATTTCGTCCATAACTTGACCTCTCGAACTCTGATTGACTTTGATTATTTGTTTATTGTAATTTTATTTTTGAGAAGCTTCATATAGTTCAATCATCATCGTCTTCGTTTTTCTTTCGTATTAAAATAATTTATTCCTCTACTCCAGCTCGTTCTCAACATAACCCAAATTTTTTTAAAATAACTTTAAATTAATAGAAAATACACAATCAAAACATCGAAATTAAAATAGAGATTTTTTTTCACAAAATAACCAATTAAAACACGGATAAATTCTAATTTATCAACACTCAAGCTAGTCTAGATAGCTGATAAGATTACTTGCAGAATGTGACAAATTTTGTGGTTAATTGTTCACTATTTTATTGTATTTATCATTTATTATTTCTTTCAAGTTTCAACTTGTTGGATTTGATTTCATGTTTTTCACAGATTTCAGGTTGATTTTGTGCTTATAATAATGGATGAAAGAACTCAAGTAGTAGTGCAAGTTGTAGCGGTTGAAATCAAAGAGCAGCCCAACACTGATGGGTTAAGTGTTGGTACTCTTAAAATGTAAAGTAGGCATGCACAAGGCCCATAAACACAGTCAAATGATTAAGAAAGGCTTAGGTTATTGACACTAGCTTTTTTTGAAAATACACTACTCATGAAAATGTTCTATATTATTTTTTGAAATTTTTACAAATTTTTGGCAAAATATTTTGGATATTTTTTTTATTACGTTCGAGAAAAATATCGAAAAAAAAAAAAACCATACAAAAGGTAATGTATTTATGTGGATAGTATATTTCTCAAAAAGGATAGTGCGAATATCCTGGGCCATTAAGAAAATGTAAAGTAGCCATGTACAAGGCCAAAAAAACACAGTCAAATTTATTAGGGGTATTTGAATATTGGTTTAAAAAAGTGATAATATTTATAAACTAATTTACAATAGTTGCACAAAAGTATAAATCTTTTTTTTTTTTCTTAGAACTAATCTTTGTGAATCATGTTACAATTTTCCTTCATAATTATTATTATGACAGATTTTGTGGGAGAGAAGTAAAAGAAGGTCTCTATGTCTTAAGGCTGAAATTGGAGGAAAGTAAAAGGAGAGCATGATTGGAAAGAGAGAATATCTTATCTTTTGTAATTTTCTTTTACTTAATAGAACACTATTGAGGATGTTTTTTGGGAAACTTTATTAGTATCATATATTAGCCATGATTAACTAAACTCATATTTTTCTAGTTCGTAACATTTTATTATCCTCATCTTGTGCTATCTTGATATTTTGTATTATACTATCCTATCTTTTATTTGAATGGTTCACCATAATACTTATTGTGGACGGTACACTTACCAAACTGTTGAGATTGTTTTTACTGAAAAGTGTAAGTTGATTACATTGAAAAATATATGTTAATTACAATTGAAAAATTTATACTATTATCGATTTTCATTGTAAACTTTTCAATGTAATTAACATATACTTTATAATATAATCAGCCTACACTTTTCAATATAAATGCTGTTGAATTAGTGCACTATTATAATATTTTAAGTTTAAAAATTTTGAAGAAATAAAACCAATTCACAAACGGCGTCGTATGATGAAAGAGATAAATACAGTGGAAGAATGGGTACAGGGGAAAAAGCAACCAAACAGAAGAAATAAAAATAATAATTTGTATATAGAGTTTGACTTGTCACTCTTTGAAATCTGCACTCAACGTCCACTACACATAAAGTCCCCAAATTGACACCCTATTCACTTCCTCTGTTGTCTCTGTCTTCACGTTGCAAATGCCTCTTCGGTATCTCTCTCTCTCTCTCTCTACGTTTACCTGTGTGTAGGATGATATGGGGGCCCTTCTAATTTTGTTTATTTTCCGAACTATATTTATCTTAGTGATGGAGATTCTGCTTCGTTTGTGTTTTTCATGGATGCATATTTTAGCTTAGATAATTCAATCATTTGAATGAAAAATGAGGATCTTTTTGAGCTGCCAGCTTCTTTTTTCTTTTTTCCCCTGATTTTGGTGTGAAATCTTGATGATTGAGCTGTTTATTCACGTGTAGAGTGTGGTGGTGAGATTTTGGATCATAAGTTGAAGAATGTGATTCTTGATGGGCTTTTCTCCCTTTTCTGCGTTTTGCAAAGATTTCACTTCGATGCTTAGTTGGAATGCTGTCCTATTTTTTGATTTAGGGTCATTTTGTGCTCTATGATTGTCCTGATCACATAATATACAAGTTCCTCTTCTCTGCACGTTGACACTAATGTTAGTGAATCGTGTAAATTCCACTGGTCTTAGGTTGTACTTGGATCTGTTATAACATGCTTCATGTTCAAAAATAAAGGAGGAGATTCTATCAGTCTTAGGTTGTATTTGGATGGAGGGATTTGAGGCTATGGATTTTAAATCCACTCTATTTGTTTGGGTAAAACATTCAAAAGGATGAATTTCAAATACTTAGCTTAGAATCTAGTTTAAATTGTGGGAATTTCAAATATTTAGCAAAAATAATGTCATTTGAAATCCATGACTTCTCAAATCTCTTGGATTTCAAACGACTCTAGCCAAACACATTCTAAAATAATTTGTCGGTGAAGTTTTGGAAATATTTACATTCTTGAAGGAAAACACAATGAACAGTACTCCTCTAGGAAGTAAATAGCTTCCATCTGTATAAAATCCAAAAAAGGCAATGTGAGCCCCTTAATAATGTTGATAGATTGAGTAGATATGGTATTTAATGAAGAAGAATTTCACTCTCTCCTCTGATTTTCTTTGTATTTAATGGTAGCCAAATATAGTAGTCTAATCTTTACAATTTTTTTGTACATATGGAATTGATTTCTTGATGGATCTGGTTAATGTTACACTTATGTCTTGCAAGTTGCAATGTCAAGTGTGCCCCTGAACTTTAAATCACGAATATTATCATTTATTCAGTTTGTTCCTCATTGTAGAGCATTATCAAGACGCCTCGCTCTAGATTTGCCTCACCCTTTTTAGATAACTATAAGGTATGGAATCCCCTCATGGAGAAAGAAGCCTTCTACATCAGTTCAACGCCTTAGTGGATCCGGTATCAAGTCCAGTTAGAAGAGAAATATCGAGCAGGTAAGCTTTTTCTGTTTCATTTGATGCCTCAGATACACATATAGATAGATACACATTCAATATACTGATTCTGAGCTTTTCATTTGAGGCCTCAGTTATACATATGGATATAAGAGATATCTTTTCATTTGAGCCTCAGATACGAAGATAGATACACATTTAAAGTTTAATCACTTCTTGCATGGTCACTCTTATTATGCATAATATTCTGCGCTCTGGCTATGGAAAAAGATATAGATTGAGCCTTATTGTTGTTATGATATGCCTAAAGTTCATGGGATCTTAGAGTTGAACGAAAAAGTTCATACAGGCATTATGTCTGTACGAGTTCTTCTTATGTCGTCACATACCTCACAAAAATAACTTGGACAAAGAAAGTTTTTACTCCTTGAATTTGCCTTAGATTACAATACGATGTTTGGCACAATTCATTTTCTTGCTATAGCTTTCTGACTGCTTACAAAGGAGACCGCCGTGTTGAGAAAATTGGTAAAGGAACATAAGTTATTCTGACTGTTATGTGATAATGTGAAAAAAATGGTGTCCCCAATCCAATAAATCTTTGTTGGGCTTCATTAATGATTGCCCTCACAACGTTTGTGTTATTGAAATTTGTGTTCAATCCATCATTTGACGAGCGCATAACTTCTAGCGTTTTACCTGCTTCTAAGTGTCATTTTAAACGTAACGAATACAGCTTTTTCCTATTTCCGAAATACCCAATTTCCTTTTCTGCTGTTGAAGTGATTAATACACGTTTCATTCTTGAGAAAAGTCCAGAAAAAGAACCAGAATAGCTGCACTTTTTTTTTTGACACGGTTCTGAGCGCACTTCGTGCACTTTTTTATGCGCCAAATGTGCTATTTTGTGCGCTTCAAGTCAGCTCTTTAAGCTCAGAAGCACACGCTTTTGACAACCTTGATTATTTCTTATGTTGCTCACACCAGAGGTACATTTGTGATGAAGACTCCAAGTCATTACGAGGAGAGTGACGTGGAGAACGGGAGATTTGAAAGAGACAGAGAAAAGATGGTGAGAAGTAAACGAGCACTCTCATTACGCGATCAGGCCTTGATATCTGGTCTAGCGTACTGTTTGTCTTCCTGCGGGATGATACTTGCTAACAAGTATGTCCTCTCCAGCTACGACTTTAATGCTGGAATATCGTTGATGCTATACCAGGTTATTTCCCATGCTAGTTCCTCAGTTTAATCCTACATTAAAATATCAGCCACATTTTTAATCCTCTATGGACTTATAAATATTTGATTCATGCTTGCAGAATTTTGTTTCAGTAGTTATTGTGTCCATTTTGAGCTTTCTTGGGATAATTACAACGGAACCACTCACATGGAGATTAATCAGAGTTTGGCTGCCTGTCAATATTATATTTGTCGGGATGCTGGTCACAAGCATGTTTAGGTACTAGATTCTTTAAACTTTATATTGTTATCTCAGCTTTTATGTGAGTTCTTGGTCTCAATGTCTAAAGTAGTAATAATTTTTAAGGCGTAGGATTATCCCTCGTTGGCTTCAAGGCTTCCTTCTTCATATAATTAGCGTATGTTTGATAAACGAGATGAGATAAGAGCGTTAAAACAGCAGGGAGGTTATTTAGTATGGGAAAGGCTATACATGCATTATTTATGAGTGTTTGGTAGTATGAATGGCATTCACATTGTTACGATTGAATGGCGTGGTTATAGGAAAACGCGAATCTTGAGCATTGCATTCTTAGAAAGTCCTAAGAAAGAAATGGATCATAGTTTGAGACAGAGGAAGCATGCTGCAGGAGAACATAGTTTTACTTCACTTTATTATATGAAATTGGTATTCAGACCGATTCTCGTTTTAACTGCAGTTTAAAATACATAAATGTTGCGATGGTCACCGTTTTGAAGAATGTAACAAATGTGATAACTGCTGTTGGTGAAATGTATCTTTTCAACAAGCACCACGGTAACAGCGTTTGGGCGGCCCTTTTTTTGATGGTATGTCGTGGAAAATATATTTTAGGATGCCTAAAATATTTAAGGCTATGTAGTTTCTAATTCTGCTTGTTTATTACAATTGAATTAGCTGTGAAGTTTTGCACTCATGTTAATGTCGTGCAGATCATTTCAGCAATATCAGGGGGATTTACGGATCTCTCCTTTCACGCCGTTGGATACGCATGGCAGTTTTTCAATTGCTTTCTGACTGCATCATATTCCGTAAGTAGTCATGTTTTATATTTCAATTTCCGATTTGAGTACCTCATCTAAGTAATTTTAGACTTGTTATAGCCCCATCACTTCTTTGTTTATCTACTTTACTGTTTTACATTTAGGCCATTATATTTTAATTTTCGCATATTTAGCGGGCTAAAATGTCGCTTGTTTGGCTCAACACCCTAAATGTGCCAAAATTTAAAATGTGGGCCTAAATGTGTTACCCCGTGAACATATTGTCCTGCAATTGCTACCCCTAGTTACGGTCCTAATCGAAAATTATTCCCCAAAATGTCTTCTGCAAGTGAACACTTACAGGCCCGTTATAACTTCTTGCAACTTCTAGCTAATGAATGTTGATCACTGCTTTGGCTTTACAGCCCATGATGATTGACACAACAATCTTCTTCTGTTGCAGTTGACTTTGCGTAGAGTAATGGATACTGCCAAACAAGTCACTAAATCTGGAGAGTTGAATGAGTTCTCAATGGTCATGCTAAACAATAGCCTTTCACTGCCTCTAGGAATTCTGCTTATCTTTGTTTTCAACGAGGTCGATTATCTTTTACAAACGTAAGTAGAGACCTCTATAGTCATGTCTTTAATGCTTTGTTTGGTTGAGCCTAATATTGTTTCTGCTCTCGATTCCTTTACATTTTTCTTGGCAATTGCAGACCGTTATTGAGATTGCCGAGCTTCTGGCTGATGATGACATTTAGCGGCTTCTTGGGTTTAGCGATCAGCTTCACGTCGATGTGGTTTCTGCATCAAACAGGAGCTACTACCTACAGGTAAACTCTTTTACTTGTTGATTTGAGATATATGCATATTTCACTTGAAGGAGTTGATTCTTACATGCACCTATGGATCTTGTATTATCTTTTTTCATTTTGGTCCCTTATGTTGGCAACTTCAGTTTTATCAATTTTCTGAATTAAGCCATAACTTTTATCATTAGTCATACACGTTCAAAAATCCTGCAATCTCATCAATACGGGACTAAAATTGCACCATTTTAAAGGTTATGGGACATAATTAATATTTTTCAGTGAAAAAAATACTCCCTCCGTCCACATTAAATGAACCTGTTTTTTTGCACGTGATTTAATGTAATATGTCGGAGGGTAATATGAGGTACTGTGAGGTCTGTTTACGAATTTAAAAAGAGTAAGTCTCTTGTGCACCAGGTGCATCGTGCAACTCAAGTATATAGTTAAAAAGTTACACTATTTATTACTGAAAAGTTACACAAATTATTACTAAAAAGTTACCATCATTAAAGATATACTTTTCAGTAATAATGTGTAACTTTTCAGTAGTATTTTGTGTAACTTTTTAAAAATGAACTTGAATTGCATGGTGCACCAAGTGCATATAAGACTATTTATTGATAAAATTGTACATGAAAAGTATAGAACGAGCATCACAATACCCTCCAATATATTACATTAAACCACGTGCAAAAAAATATGATCATTTATTGTAGACGGATGGAGTAATACTTTTCAACAGTAACAACTAATAGCGTTAAAAAAACACCCGAGTCGTGCAATATATCTGATCTATACGAGCTTTTGTCGTCTCGATTTTAATAGGCAGGTCCCTTGCTTATTATATTTCCATTCTTTCAGCCTTGTAGGCTCATTGAACAAGATACCACTTTCTGTAGCTGGAATCGTCCTTTTCAATGTACCAACAAGCTTAGAAAATTCTGCTAGCATATTTTTTGGTAAGTTTCTGGAAAAATTGATAAAATTTGTGAGCAGTTCATGTCCCAATTATTAATTTTCAACAAACTTAGTTTCGCCGGAAAATTTTAAATTCACCACCCCGCCACCACTGCCATTTTCCTGCGAATAGGACAGATGCCAGAAAATGAGCAGCAGCGGTATGGAGGCAGTAAAATTTTCGGCGAAATTGGATAAAAATTGTGAAAAATTAGTAACTGAAATTGCTACTCCTCTCTCTCTCTCTCAGGTTTGTTGGCTGGAGTGCTGTTTGCAAGAGCAAAAATGCGTTGAGATCTCCATTTTGAAGGGATCCAAGCTGACATATTTCCAACTTTGCATGAAATTGATCGATAGATGGAGCGTATACTTCAGCATACAACCATGATGGAGTAATTTAATTATAGCAATCAAATTCATTCATCTTCCATTTAAGAATCTCTTGCATATGCATACATGTTTTAGCTATCAAGAACAGGAGAGATGGGAAGAGGGATCACAAAAACTGGATTTAATGTTTTTGAACGAGTTAAAAACAAAGTGCCTGGTAATGGGGCTAACATATACCTGCCTAGATGATCATCAAAATTGGCTAACTTTCCAGTTTCATGCACAAGTGATCTCATAGATTACTCCTCCAAGATTTCTTATGGTCTTACGACTTCCCGCGACTTCCTTCACGAGCAATCCATGACGAGAGGCTTCCCGGATGACCATTTCATCCATTCTGTGCACACAATAAGAATTGATTACTACGTCTCGCCTATACTAACACAGTTATATTTCTCAGTGCCACTACTAAAGTACCGACTCTCAACTAAAAGCACGTGTCGATATTTTTAATCATCCATGTGCCGTACATTCAAACTATGAAAAACACAAAATATGTTATAGATGATATCGTCCCATTCTAAACAAAGTATCGACAAAATTATCACAGCCACGTTCTTCAATAACAATTAGGTGATGTTTGCAAATGAGAATGCAAACCAACTTTGAGAAAAAGTGATTATGTAGTTTCCTATTGTTTCAAAAATAACCCTTAATCTTACACTTTTGCTCTGGATACGTAGGCCAATATGAATCGGCATTTCCTTTCACGGCTAACATGGAGAAGCTTTTCCACAGTATCAAAGAGCAAAGGAACACTGGATTGCTGAAAGCTTGGAGATTGTTAAGGTGTAGCAAAGAAGAAGTCGAAAGCTAGATAACACTCTCATTCACTATTTTCTTTTTCTTTTTGTTCTAGAATCATTTCAAGATTGGGGTGCTTGCAAACTCTACTCAAAACTAAGCACTTTTCAAAAGCTAAGGCTGTGAGGGGACAAAATAAAAGTAAGTGATTTTGCCCCCCTCCACGTAAGTCTGCAAACAATACGTATAAGAAGTGTGATATTAGTAAGAACGAATTAGGATATAGATATCAGCTCCAAGAACAAGATCGAACCCATCTGGATGCTTCTGCAATATATAGTCGAGCTGCTCGCGATTCC
Organism: Prunella vulgaris; assembly: GCA_026898435.1. NCBI lineage: Eukaryota > Viridiplantae > Streptophyta > Magnoliopsida > Lamiales > Lamiaceae > Prunella > Prunella vulgaris. Next base: position 1,064,106 of record JAPKLY010000058.1, on the reverse strand, counting down.
CCCATTCTAGCAACTCGGATTTCAATCCTGCAATCAACAGTGATACGAAGAAGATTGTAACTTTCACAATTTAGATCTAATCTTGAATTTGTTCACTTACCAGCAGAACAAGTGGAAGTTTTCAAAGGATCATGCAGCCCTATATTTCTTGCTAGGATCTGAATATGTCCATAAATGTAAGCTTGTCAACAAAAAATAGATCCGACTCAAGATATATCCGAGCACCAAGAGAACAGTGTAATCTTGCCTTGAGAACCTCAGTATTATGGTCTGTCATAACTACTTCGTTACAGAATCTGCTACATAGGATACCAGTAATGCCTGCATATTCGAGTTCAGGAAACAGTTCAGTTTAGAGGGAATACTAATTAAGGTTGATATCGACTTGTTTATTCTGAGTAAATCATTTAAAAATATTGCCTATCAGTTGCATGCCTAGCTTCTGTGGAGAAAATTTATTGCCACAACTCACATACATCGCTATGTCCAAAGATGCAATAGAATTTTCACATACATGCCATTAGATAATGATACCGGAAAGTGGTGAAGTGAGGCAGTGAAACAAGAGAACACTCGACGTAGGCTTCTTAAACCGAAGAGGTTAAGAGGAAATAAGAAGAAATCCTTCTTCTAAACAAGTCAGTAGAAAGCCGAGGAATGTCTGATTAGTTATAACAAACAATGAATTAATAATCTTACTTCACCCTTGACTTCTGGACCTTCAAAAAAACGTACCAGTTAGGGATGCGTGCAACTCGAAATTCATCACAAAAAGGAAGTTTGAAAGACACAAAAACACCAAACCGAAATGAACTTGACAAATTTCGCATGAATTTGCCACATTACAGAAAAAAGGATCATAACTTCTTCTAGAAAGCTCCAAATGACCTATAGTTTGGAACACTAGATACTACAGATGATGGGCTTCGCAACCATATATGACACGAAGCCCAATTTTACCCGAGTTAAAGCAGTTCAACAATTAGAGTTGGCTTCGCAACCATATATGACATGCAGCCCAATTTAACCCGAGTTAAAGCAGTTCAACAATTAGAGTTGACCTAGCTGCTGGGTTGTTCTGCACAAGTGACATTTTCATTGTTGTGTCATTTCTTCCGCAGCATATAATGACCAAAACTATAGTTTATTTTCTTCATTTCCTAAGAATGCAAATTACACGACAGAATTGTGAGTTTAGAAAGGTTGATGTTCGACACTAACCGACACCACTGCCAAGTTCAATAACAGAACATCCTTGGAGCATGTCACCGTTTTTAGAGAGATAATCATTCATAAGCTCTGCTCCAGGCCATACCAACTGCCCTGTCAAATCAAAATCAGCTGCCACATAGGATAGTTAGAGCCTAGTAGCAATATGCATTACATAGATGCATTTAGCTTTTCCAAAATCAAGTTACTTTCGTGTAATTATTAGCTCTTTGCATCAAGTACAAAAGAGAACTGAAATCAATTGAACGTGTTGAAATCGAATGAAATAAAGGGGCGGAAAGTATGCTTCACCTAGTTTTAACATATAAAGTCAAGACTACAATACGTACAATTGCTACAATAGCAGTTACCCTATGTATACATGTTTCGATATGGTCCTTCAAATTCGAAAACTATTAGTGCCTTTTTCGGTGATATGATCCCTACAAACCATGACAACATCAGGAAAGTTTCTGAACTTAACTGATCCACCCAAAAATCAGTTTGCATTTTACCATATTAGGATCATCAAACTTCACAATCCCTCTAAAATATCCCACATGATATCCATTCATAGCTCTTCATAAATCGAAAGACGACTAATCTCTCCCCACCTATACGAGTCTGTGCACATCAGTATTATGTACTCAACTGATTTTGAAGGAATAAATATGAAATTTTCTATCTATATGGTTCTTACATTTAATTCATTCATCCAAAAAGTACCATTACAAACATAAACATAAACAGAATCTACCAGAAACATCTGAAACCATCTCTACCACATCATTAACATAAATCTTAACTAATGTAGGCAAGATGCAATGAAAAAGTGAAATAAGCAAAATATAAAACAGGGGTTTTAGAGAAAAAATGAAAGGATGGAGATCTCACTTGAAGCCGATTGAAGGCAATAGAGCTCAAGAACTTGCGACCCAAATGTAAATCTAGTGAGTTCATAGCTACAAACAACAGGAAAACAAAAGAATTACAATCTTTATTCAGAAATAGAAACAAGAAAATGAAAGTGAGAAAGCAGAGAACATACTTGTCATTGATGAAAAAGGATGCGTCTAAGCATACCATATCATCTTCATCTTCTCCTTCTCTTCCCATTTCAAATTTTCCTGAAATCGTTGTTGTTTTCCAGTTCGCAGTCAGAGACTAGAAAATGACTTTTCCCAAAAGCCCGTTTCCTTCGACGCAACAAATTACACGAATAGGGTAAGGTTATTCACAACTTGATTTTCCTAATAATAATACTCATTCCGTCCCATTATAAGTTGCTAGTTGCTTTTGGGCACATGAATTAAGATAAAAGTGAAAAATATAAATAATGTGATTTAAAAAATAAAAAAATATAAATAATGTGACAGAGAAAAGTGAAAAAATAATAAAAATAGTGTAAAAAATAGTGAAAATAATAATAAAAAAGTTAATAGTAATTTTCAAAAAAAGTAAAAAAACAATGAACAACATACAGTGGGACGAACCAGGACCGTCCCAAAGAATATAAAGGCATGTGTTACTTTTTAAAATGAGACATCAAATCTTGACTCAGGTTATATGCATCCATATTTATTTATTAATTTATTTATTTTTATCGGTAAATGTTACTCCCTCCATCCCATAATTATTTTCACACTTTTCTTTTTCGTCCGTCCCACAATTGTTTACACACCCTATAAATGGAAACTATTACTTTAACTTTATCCTCACAATCCAACTAATCTCATTATTTTAATAATATAACTTTACACAACACTCTGGGACGGAGGGAGTAGTTGTTAGTAGTTAGGTTAGTTCATCAATTCTCCTTACACTCCACATCTCCAAGTCCAACCTTATATCTCCCTCCTAATTCGTTTGTAGAGCGAATCGAACCCAGGTCACTCACTTAAGTGAGGAGCCTGGTGGTCAGGTGAGCTAACCCATCCATATTTATTTATAGTACACATAAAATAAATACAATCTTTAAAAGATGAGTACACTTTCAACTAAATATCGTTTTTACCCATATTTAAAATATTTAATCTTCTTTAATTTCTTTTTTTTTTCAGCGCACACCCATCTTTTTTCTCCCATCTCTTTCTTCACTCCGCCCCCACCCCCACCCCACGTCCAACCCCCTCACCCCTCTCTCTCCCCACGCCTGCACCTCTCACATAATGAATTTAATCAAATCTTTTTCTTCTATTCCTTTCTTTTCTCGGTACACGCGATCGATTGATTTCATTTGATACTATTAATCTGAAAAAATAAGAATGTAAAAGTTAAATATTAAATTTATTTTTTCTCATCCTTCAATCTCATTCCTTATATTCTTATCTTTTTTCAAATTTTATGCATTTTTTTATTCTGATCTAGGTGAAAATTTTACGATTTTTGAATTTTTTGGTTGAAATTTTAGTCAATTTTCATAATATATTTTTTCGATCTTTTTTAAATTTGTTTAAACTCAGGGGTCCAATGTTAGTCCATTTAAAAATTTTAGTCCATTTTGAAATTTGAATTTTTAAAATTTAAGATTTGTCTTCTTTCCAATACTTTTCCCAAAAAAATATCTTTGCTTTTTTTCTTTTCAAATTTTTATTTGTGTTTTTTTTATAATTTTATAATTATAATAAGATTTATTTATATTAACAAAAAATTTAAAATTGGGCCCCTGAATTTTTGGGGCCCTGTGACATGTCACTAGGTACACTTGCTAAAGAACGGGCCTGAGACGAATAAAAAAAATACATGAACAACTTATAGTAGGACGGAAGGAGTAATAATTAGGGAGTAAATTTTTTGTAATTCTTTAGGAGTCTTTTTTTCTAAATATTGTAATTTTAATTTTAATTTGTGAATAAATGATGAGTTTGAGCAGTGTAATTTTATTTTAAGGAAAAACGTAAATTCCAATAGCGTTTTATTGCAACGATTTTTGCGTCCATTTAAATGTGAGTTTGGAATCATGACATCAGAAATCATGATATGTGATACGTTTCCAATCATGAAATGACAAGAGAGAGAAGGCATCGTGCTTTATTTAAGTTATTTAATATGTAAATATTACTACCTTTGTTCCGGAATTATTTTCCAAAAAACATAGGCACACGGATTAAGAAAAAAGTAAAGTATGTGAGTGTGAAGTTAATTAATAAAATATAAAAATATACTTTATTAACTTATATGAGTGTAAATTATTTCCTCTTTAAGGTAGGAAAAAAGAGTTGAGATGTCCCAAAATGAAAAAAGTGGAAAAAAGAGTTGGGACGGAGGGAGTATTTTTTTTTCTCATCCTAACTCTATTTTCACACTTGTTTTATTTAAACGTCACAATTTTATTTTTATATACGTAAAAAGAAAATATTCTACATTCATGAAAGTCAATAAAATATAATTTATTTTATTTTATTACTCAGTCCCAGGAGAATTTGCACCCTTAAAATTTCATCAAAGAAAAAATGTGTTTAACGCTCAAATAAGAAAAATGTACAAATTTCTTTGAGATGGAGAGGATATTTTACTTTACACCTATTTTTTTTTTTTGCTTGTTCCTTGTGCCATCTCCAAGTTTGAAAATGGTTCCGGAGCAGAGGAAGTAATAACAATATTCAATAGTTATCGTCATCGAAATAAACTTTATTCTGTGTAAATTTTGTTTCTATTTGATTTATTTTTTATTTAAAATCTATAATTTATTAATTAAAAAATTATTACTTTTGAAAAGTGATAACATTTTAACAAAAAAAAAATATTTTTATTAAAAATGACTTATTAATTTTTTAAGTATTATAATATTTTATTATAATTATATATATATATTTTAATTTGACCAAAAACTATGTCAAAAAAATAAATAATAAATATAAGAAATTGTATGAGACCGTCTCATATCACTTTTTTTTTTAAATTTTATCTGTCTCATTATATGAGATAATCTCATACAATTTTCTATCTTTATTTTCTAATTTTGACAGATTTTTCGGTCAAATTAAAAAAATGATAGAGTTACAATAAAATGTCATAAAAGATTACTTTTAACAAAGATATTATTAGTTTTTTGTTAAAGTTTTATCTTTTTGCATAAACAATAATTTTTTAATTAATAAATAACAGATTTTAAATTAATAATAAATCAAATAGTTAACCTCACACTATAAGATAGATAGTCTCACACAAAACTTACACAAGAATAATGTTGATTCGATGAGGGTAATATTTGAATATTGTTACTACTTCCTCCATTTCGGAACAACTTTCACACTTGGAAATGACACAAGAAACTAGCAAAAAATATATATATGAGTGTAAAGTTAAATACTCTCTCTGTCCACAAACTTTGCACACTTTTTATATTTGGACATGAAACACATTTTTCATAAAAAAAACGTGAGACTGAGGGAGTAATAAAAATAAAAATATATATATTTTATCGACTTCATTATTGTAGAATATTTCTTTTTTATTTATATAAAAGTAAAATTCAGATGTTTAAATAAAATAAGTGTAAAAATAGAGTTTGAGTGGAGAATAATATTTATATATTAAATATTAAATAACTAAAATAAAGCAACAATGTTTTCTCTCTAATGTGTGTCATTTCATGATTGAAAACAGGTTTTTTTTAAACATTGTAATTTCTGTTTTCGTTATTGAAAATAACGTGGAATGGGGTCTTTTCTTTTTAAGCAAAATCGTGAACGATGTTCACGTTTTACAGGAAATCGTGAATTTGGTTCATGATTTACCCACGATATTACACGGTTGATCAGACATCCATTATCATCGTTTGCTGATGTCATAAAACGTGATTACAATTAACGATTTACCCCACATAGGATTCTCTTTTCTGCGGGAATAGTAACTCTAATAAATGAGCCTGCATAGTGACTATTTTTCAACTATATTTGCAAGGAACATAAAATTTATTATTTTGGTCTAATATGATTAAAGTGAAACATCACGTGAGCAAAGCTGAAAATTTGAGAGCAAAGCTGAAAATTAGGAATCTTGTTGACTTTGACTATCTAAATCTATGTGCCTAATTAATACTCCTTGTTTGTTAGTTGTTAGACGAAATAAATACATCTCATTATCTTAAAGGTTATATACATGCATGTTGTAGCAACCCGTCCCGTTTAATATATATTTTATCATTCCTAAGAATTTTATTTATATATTTTATTTTATTTTTATTTTTATTTTCTTAAATTTTATTATTGCCTCTTACGTGTTACTATGTGATTTAAATTAATACCATGTTGTAAATAATTATGTGAAAAAAAAAAATATTTATATAGATAATTTATTGTTTAGAGATTATTAATAAAATAGGAAATATGACTAGACGAGTATACTATTATCACGCGAAGGACAAGGGAGTGAGTCGGCCGGGGATAGTACTAGCACAGTCCAAAAATAATAATGACAATAATAATAATAGTAATAATAATATATAGATATATATTAAAAGAATAGTATTAATCCAAAAAAAATCTAAATTATAATTTAAAATTCAATAGGTACAAATTATTGGGTGTATATATATGTATATATATGTATGTACGTGCTTTCACAATTTAAGATATTAATTAATAAAAAATGTAGTAATATGAATTAACCTTCTTAAACTGGCCAAATAGATTTTTTTTAACGTGCAAGTGGGCATGATAGACTATAGTATAGGGTGTGACTCAAAGCCCTCCTAACCACATGTATCATTTACAGTAAATAATAATAAAAAAAATCCTAAATTCAGTGCTTTAAAATGAGCACGTCCCTATCCTCTGATGATCGTTTCCACACTTCTTAACCTACACTCACTCTCTCTCTCTCTCTCTCTCTCTCTCATAGCCTAAAAATTCACTCAATCACCTCTCTGTTACCACTCTCGACGGCACCGCCGTCGGCCACCTCCGCACGGCTGCCGTTCGCACCACCACAAATAGCCACGCCTCGCTGACCCCTACTCTCCATCGATCGATTCTCTGTGAGTCCCCGTTTCAAGCTCTGAACATATTTCTTTTTTTTTCTTTCCAACGTTTTTTTTAGAGAACTCACGTCTATATTTTTCCAAAACCATTTGAGACGCCGGCAGGCTGCCGAAACACTTCCAACTACTCAATAAACGACGCCGTTAGGCTACCCGATCGTCGCAGCAAAAATCAAAATTTTATTGTAAGATTGCTAAACTCCCCTAATTCCTGTAAATTGAAAGGGGTTCAACTGTATACTAAGAATAACATTAAAATTATCGTCGAGAAATGATGTTATAACCCCTGTTAAAAAGCATTAGTTGTTGGAACGAACGCTCTGCTTTCCTACCTTCATCTTTACTGTTGGAATTGAAATTTTCTTTAAATACGCTTCATTTATTTGTGACTGAAGTCTTCTATTTTATTTTATTAAAATATTCCAATTTTAGTTCTGTTGATGGCTGAGCTACTCGAGGTGAATCAGAGAATCAGGAGGTTGCCTCTGCCATTCTGGAGCTCGCCCCGAACTCACCCCATATCCTCGT
>JAPKLY010000058.1:998853-1031080 GCA_026898435.1 Prunella vulgaris | reverse complement strand
AAGAAATAGCCAGACAAACACCCCCTGTTCTCTTCCCGTCCAAACTTCCTATTCCACAGATGAAACTTCAAATTAGAACTTCACAGGAGAAAACACAGGTAACAAATTCTAAAACGTACAAGTTAGAAAACGCACACCCCTTAGTCCTGCATAGCCTGGTGAAAATGTCCTTTTTGCACTCGTCTCCAACACCTTGATCAGATAATTGGAGGGCAATTTCGGTACCCAGATGAAGTCACTGCAGGAAAACTCCGACTTAATCGGGTCATCCTTGCTATCTCCAGCGGGTCCAAGTAGGAGAGAAACAGACGTACGCAGGATTCTGGGATATCATCGAGTTTGGATTTGGTTATTGGGTCTGATCCTGCGGGAAGAGCAGATGCATTTTCCGGTGGATTTTTTTAGAAAAACAAGTACATATAATCCCTATGAATGAACAACAACCTATAACATCAGAACCCTAAATATAAGACCTACAACAGAGACCCATCAACACCATCAAGCAAGCGCCAATGCCCTTATGCAAGCGTGGAATTCTGCCATTCCTCTGTCTATCCGTTAATACATTGAAATGTAAATTTAGGAATTAGGGTTCATGAAAAATGAATTTTTTTTATAAATATTTGAGGAAAATAATTTTAATTTAATTTAAAAATAATTGTTTTTTAATATAAAATATATTTAAAAAGAATTTTATAATTTTTAAAATTAAAAATAAATTATTTAATTTTTTAAATTACAAAAGAATATATCAGTAATTTTCTTTTTTTTATTTATTAAAATTAATTTTTTTTGCTTTGAGCGAAACTATGTTGCCCAGGGCAATGCAATATTATTTGTCGACATTTCATTGGTTTACTGATGTCAGGAAGGGCGAAACCCCTTCCTGACCGTAGAAAAACCCAACAAAGTAAGTGTGTATATTGATGATGCACAAAAAACATGGGGTTAAAGTATAATATTAAAAAAAAATAGCTTTCTTCAGCCATTTCAGAAAGCTACACGTTGTCATGCTGGCAAGCAATGTGAACGAAAATCACGTTTTCTAACATTAGTAAACAGACGTTTATCCCTGCGTATGGAGTTGACTTTTCTGCTTAAATCGTGAACAATTTTTGCTTAAAAACATAAACACTCTCAAAATTATTGTATTTTCATAACTATATATAAAAAATACAATATTTAAAAAAAACACCTTGAAAACGTGACAGAATTTCTGAGGTCACGATTGCAAATTTGGACACACACTGCACCGGGCGAAAACATTGTAGCAAACGTGATTGGAATTCATGTTTTTTACTTAAAAAAATCACACTTCTCAAACTCACCCTATATTCACAAATGCAAACTAAAATCACAATATTTTATTAAAAAGAAAATGCCAAATCCTTTAACTTGTCATTAATTTGATTTAATTCCGATCTTTTTGATATGGAGGAGTAATATATACTCCCTCCGTCTCGTAGGAATTTGCACTCTACGGGACGGCACATTTTAAAAAAAATATAGTTTTATATATAAAGTAGTGGTATATGGGTAAATATGTGTAAATATTTGTGAGTGTGCACGTAAATCAATGCTTCCTTTTTTTAGTAGTGTGCAAATTTGTGTGGGACGTCCAAATAAGAAAAGTGTACAAATTGCTGTGGGACAGATGGAGTAGTACATTTCAGAAGGAATATTTTTATAATACTCCCTCCGTCCCCCAAAATTTATTTTCACTTATGTGGGAACATATTTTTTTTTAAATGAAATAAAATAGATAAAATAAGAATATTGTGGAATAATGGTAGGGTCCACTAAAAAATAAAGTGATTTTTTGTGAATGCGATAATAAAATAATATTTTCTAAAAAAAGAATGAAAATAAATTTAAGGGGAAACTAAATTTGGGGTAGGGGGGAGTAGTACACCAATTTCTGCAAATTTTATTTTAATACTCCCTCTGTCTCGCAGGAATTTGCACACTTTCTTTATTGGGACGTCCCACACAAATTTGCACACTACCAAAAAAGAAAACATTGATTTACGTGCACACTCACAAACATTTACATATATTTACTCATATGCCACTACTTTATATATAAAACAATTTTTCTTAAAAAATGTGTCGTCCCGTAGGGTGCAAATTCCTACTGGACGGAGGGAGTATATTTTATGGACCATATCAAAAGTTGGCTGCCCCCTTTTTTGCAGACTTTGACAATCACCTTTATTAATTAAACTTAAACTTGAAATCAATTTGAATTCAAGAATTAATTTGAATTCAGACTTTGACAAACACACAATCAACAAAAATCAATTTGAATCAAAAAATTTAAGACACAGGTCAACAACCATTCAATTTGAATCAACTCAAAAAGAATTTTTGTTATCAGGATTTTTTATTTATTAAATTAGTTCTTACAATATATTGATCTTCAAACATTATTAGTGTACCTATTAGCTCTTAGAATAAAAAAATCAATATTTAATCATACTTCCAACAACTAAAAGAAATTCGCTCTCAGAATTCAAATTTTGAAGATTTTTTTCACTGTGCTTCCTGTTTAAGTCAATTTCAACAATATCATTTAAGATCTGTAAACACAAAAAGAAGTTAAATCAACATACATTGACTTTCAATCCAAAAAATTATATACATTTCCCATCTTTCACAAAACTAACAAGCATTCATCACAAAAGTTGGAAATATTCAACTGAAAATTATTCATCAAATAAGTCATAATAGTATGCAAAAAAATTACATAAGTTCCTGAAAAAATTGGACAAGCCTCCAAAGAAATTGAATGAACACCTAAAAAAGGCAATAACAAAATTGAATAAACACTTAAAAAAATAATTAAAACCCTAATAAAATTAAATAAGCACATAAAATTGAATACAACACATGATGAATTTCCCAACCTCCTCCTCGCGAAACGAATCTCGCCGTTGTGCCACAAAATGATCGTATTTGTTACTTAATTTTCTTCATAAGCTTTTTCTCTTATGAAGTAATAATCTACCATTTTACCCAATATGTTCGATGTCTCTGTGAAATTAGCTTTTGAGTCCTATTTCTCCACGGAATGACCACATTCTACTCAATTTTCTGCGGACAATACTACTTGATTGTTTATTTAATTTGATTTGTTACGAACTCTTACACTTGATGGAGATTAACTAGTTGAGAATTTGGCTAGAAAATACGTACAAGTCACCGATCTATACATGCCTATTGTGGTGCTGGTTTTGAGCATAGGGGAAAAGGTGGGAAAATGGCAACATGAAGAACGGACAACGACAACGGGAAGGCCTCTGAAAACCCTTGCTAGTTGTGGGGAGAGGGAGAGGGAGAGGGAGAGAGAGAGAGAGAGAGAGAGGAGGTGTTTTGTAAGATGAGACTTTTAACGCAAATTCTAAGGTACACTAGGGTACATACCATACACTTGGATTTTAATTTTGATTTTGATTTTAATTTTAAAATTTTAAAAACACACACTACAAAAATGCACTATGTGTTTTTGTTTTTTTTTGCAGTTGAGGTATTGTGAATTGTTCTTAGGGTATTTTTAATTATTTTTGGGGTATTGAGAATTGTTCTTGGGGTATTCACTTAAATTTGTTCTTGGTGTATGTAAGTTGTTCTTGGGTATTTATTTAAACTTATTTTTGGGGTATTGTAAGTTGTTCTTGGGGTATTAGTGAATTATTCTTGAGTATTTACTTAAACTTATTCTTAGGGTATTGTGAGTTATTCTTAGGATATTGTGAATTGTTCTTATACACACAATATGTTTGAGGGTTCTCCCAAATTAAACGACTCAGAGTTTTGCCAAGAATCAATTCATCTTCGACACAAATTAACCACATAAAATGAATTAATCAATTGGATTTGGATTAGAAAGATATTACTTACTTTTTTGGAACTATTGGAAGAATGTGTAATGACTTTTGAACATTTCATCAATTCCTTAAAATATGCATATACACCACATTCAGAAAAATACATCCACATTTCTTTTACAATTTTTACAAATATATCGCAAATCTTCCTGAGTTTCTTTAAAAAAGAAAAGGTTTCTATGAAGTGAAGAATGTGTTCAACGGGGAAATTAAAATTGAAATTAAAATTAAATCTTGGTGTATTGTGGGTTGTTCTGGGGTATTGTGAGTTGTTCATGGGGTATTATAATTTGTTTTTCGGGTATGACAAAAAAGGAAAAATAAATGAATATATATTTACCCTCAATGTTTAGGACACAAATCCATATCAACCAACTGTAACAAATTCCAATTGTTGAAGATTCATGTCAATGGCGCCACAACCTGAGTTGAAGACGAAGCTCCAAGTAAGAGATTCTGCCCCTCATGACATATAGGGCCATCGATTGAGCGGAGATGACTGCTAAAAGACGATAGATAAAAAATAAAGAAAAAATAACAGGCAACAATGGCACGAAGAAAGGAAGCGTGAAGAAGAAAGGGTATAATGGCTATAGTGATTGTTTTATTGTGAATTCCAGTGGAGCGAGGTGAAACTGATTTGAAGGGGAAGAAGACTGAGTCCGCGCGAAACTGATTCAAAAGAAGACTAGATCAAAATTAAAATCTAATTCAGGATGCATGCCATGCACCTTGGTGGACAAGAGACACACTCGATTTTTAATATATTTATTTGCAATTACCCTTTTATAATTATTTTTTTTATTTAATTTGCCCTTCAATATTACTATCACTTATGTTATTATACAAAATATTATTATTAATAAAATATTTAGATTTATTTTGTTGAAATATAATATTAATATTGAAATTTATTATATTATTTTTTTTATTATTACTTTTCATCTTATTAGGTATAATCACATGTTTTAGCATTAATTACTATTATTTTTGTTATATTTAATTGTTAAGATTAAAAGATTATATATATATATATATATATATATATATAAACACAATAGTGGTTTCCTCCATGAGTTCTCGCCAAAACATAAAATAATAAAATATTAATATTGTTCTCCACCTATTAGTTTGTAGCATATTATTCTACCATTTGCATATCTTTCACACATCAATTTTTACTTTTAATTTGGTTACACTTACATAATATTCTATTCTTTTTCTTCAATTACATGTCAAATAAAAAATTTGTGTGTTTATGCAATAAAAATATATTGAAAGTGTAAACTCTTAATTAACATTAATCGTCTCTTTTTTTTAAATTTTTAATTCACATTCATATTCCGTATATAAAATCAAATCAAATTTACAATATAAATTCTATTATTTATAAATATTTATTTATTAATTTGATATATATGTAGTTGAATACTTGAATTTAAGAAACACTTTTATTAGTATTTTCAATAGTAATGACATTTCTAAAGTTTTAATATTTTGTTAGTTTAAAAAAAATCAAATATATATAATTAATTAAATAACTGTGAGATACTTACACACACACATATATATATATATACATATTATCTCACATAAATAATATATTAATAAAAATTTTAAGAAATGAATAAATAACAATTAATTGGAAAAAAATAAATTTACTTTAAATTTATAACATATTTTATCTTATATTAAAATATTATTAATATTTAATCGTGCCTATAACTAAGCAAAAATAAAGTGATAATATATTTGCAATTTAGAAGATTTTAATTGAACAAGACCAACATTGAGTCTTGATGCGTATAAATACTTGAACACGTCTTTCTCTAATTTGATAATCTTTAGCTAATATATGTACTAGTGATTTGGTTACTTTTAATTAATTTAGTTAACTAACCAACAAATTCTCTTATAATTGCGTAAAAACCATAAAATTGGGGATACATTTTGAGAGAAATACTTTATTTTAAAGAAATTGTATTTCACGAGTCTCTATTCTCTTATTTTGTTTATTTATATTTTTCAGTCATCTGGTGCTATACCTACTTAGAGAAGCAATCTTCATCTTCCCAATTATTTTAATTAAATAATTCAACTCCAATTATTTCTAAATTAGAAACTTAGAAACAACCAAGAGAAAAAATAAAAGATAACTTAGGAAATAGATAATAAATTAAAACATATATAACAATTTCTCCAAATGTCTCTATCAGTCACTATTTATGTAATCCAAATGAATTAAAAGTAGAAAAAATCTTGTTAAACAGATTGCACAATCATAAATATATATATATCCATATTGACAGTCACTTTAGAACGTGTCTGGCGAGTCCTCTAAAATGAACATTGACGAAGTAGTCATCCCATCTGATGCACTTTGGATCAAAATTAAACATCTCCACATTCAAATTGCTTCCTCTCATGCTCTCTCGCAATTTCTCTGTGTTGGAATCATCAAAACTGCAAAAGTATATATATAGAATTTTTATTTTTTCAACCAATCAATCATAAATACATATATATTTTAACATTGAAAATTAAAAATGTTAAATGTATTCGAAAAATAAAATCATAAACATGGAGTTCAAAATATATATTTTCGGTCTAGTAATTTTTACATGTTTCGCAAATCGTCCCAAGATAATTAAAAAACAAATAAATTTAGTCTTGTAACTTTGTATTTAATTTGCTCAATTTACATCCAAACTTATTAAACATCGTCCTTCTTGGTACATATTTTTGGGACGATTTGCAAAAATGGCAAAGATTATATAAGAGACCGAAGATTTTTCAAATTGTTTTACAAAAAAACAAAACAAAAAAAACACATATTAATTTTTTGAATATAATATGCAAAATTATGAGACTAAATTGAATATTTAAACTACATATCTTGAGTACGATTTAGGGGACAAAAATGTTTAACTTAATATTAGAATAAGCATGCATTAATTGTTCACATGGCACGCATTAAATAAATTAAAATAATATTTTATATCCAAGAGTAAGTTTCCTGTGCACCAGCTACACCGTGCATTCAAATATATTTTTAAGAAGTTACACAATTTATTATTAAAAAGTTACACAAATTATTAATGAAAAGTTACACTATAAAAGATATATATTTTTCAGTAATAACATGTGTAACTTTTCAATAGTATTTTGTGTAATTTTTAAAAAATGAACTTCAGTTGCACCGTGTAACTGGTGCATACAAGACCAATCCTATATCCAAATTGGTAAATTAGAAATACGTACATTGCTTGGGAAAACAAGTATGGCTTGTAAACTTCAGCTAGGCGCAAGGCTTGGTCCACTTTGCGTCTTGCATTGGTGTATACACTTTCGAAATAGTTCCAAAATAGCATGTTTATGAATTTCAGTATCTGAAAAAAAAAAAAAATCAATGATTATTGCAAGATAATTAGCTGGGCTACCTTGTTTAATAATTAGTTTTTACCTATTGCACTTTTGGTCCTCTTGACTATTAAATTTTGATTTTAGTCCTTTATCTTTCAAAAAATTGTTGCCTTTTTATCTATCAAATTTTGTTTTGATTTTCATAATTTTTTAAAGATAAAGGACTAAAATCAAATTCTAATAGTTAGAGGACGAAGATATAAAGGAGAGAAAGAATAATTATTGTAAATAAAAAAAGAAAGGTGACCTTGAGTAATGGCAAGTAGCGGATACAAATGTAATTGTGAAATTTGGCCATGGTATTCAATGTTTTAGGTTTTCCAACTTTGATAGGATTGCCTTTACTATCAAGCAGTGGATGTTTAGTCAAATAACGATTCATTAGGAATTTGGTCTCTGCAAAAGTCAATGGATTCTGTCGTGAAGAACCAACATGATATACCATCATCATCATCATATCATTTTTCTGATTAGCCGCCATTAATGCTGTAATCATACAGTTTATCACCATGTCACCTGGTATCTGCACTCAATCACAATTTATTCATCAAATAATTATTAGTAAATCAATCAAATACACTACATCATTAATTTTTATTGCATTAATTAAGTCTCATAGATTTTGTATTTTTCAAAAAAATTTATAAGATTTCAATGTTATATCATAGTTCTTCATGAATTAATTGGTCCGATTTTTTGGGACATTTTATGAAAAATGTAACAGGACGAAATTTACTTCTTATGTGCCCAAAACATCGATCAGACCTTTACGAGATTAAATTTAAAAATACTAAACTAAAGTTATGAGATCGATCAAAATGAAATTTATCTCTAGATTAAACATGCATAATATATATATATATATATAAACAATGTTAATGAAATGAATTACTATGTAAAATTTACCATGTCGAGAGTTGACTCGGGATCCCCAACGAAGAATTTCAAATTTCCTTTACCATAGGCCACAAAGATAGCATCCAAAGTCCTATATATATATTATCACACATATTTATAAAGTACAATATATAATCAATGATTACTATATATATAATATGCACAAATTGTAGTGTAAAAGATAATTAATTAAGATTGATATATAGATACCTTACACCTTCGATCCAACCAGGAAATGGATCTCTAAAAGTACTTGTGATAATAGTTGGACGTAATATAATTATTTTTGCGTCTTCCTTGAAATTCTCCAACATCATCTCCCCCATTGCTTTTGTAAAAACATATGTGTTTGGCCATCCATGCAACATTGCTCTAATCACACAAATATATATTCAGATAAATCATGAATAACTACAACAAAATTGACTTTTAATGATAAAATTATGTCATTAATATTTATATATAGTTTCTCTAGTTAAAAAATCTAATTAATTTAAGAATAAGAAGATGATCTTTAACTTAAGAGGATCTATCTCGCTTTTGTCACTAAAGATTGTTTCCAGTCATTAAAAATATTTATTTAGAGAAGATCGATATAATTAGATATTTGTCTTAACGACATAAACTCCCTCCATCCTTATTTTGATTGCTCAAATCAAATTGACACGATATTCAATTAAACAACTGTTTATTTGTTAAAGTTAATAATATATTGATCTTTTTAACTAAACGAATTGATAGTTAGTACTCCCTTCATCCCACAGAAATTTGCATATTTTCCTTATTTGTACGTCTTACATAAATATGCACACTACTAAAAAAGAAAACATTGATTTACATGCATACTCACCTACGGGACTGAGAGAGCATATTGTTTAAGGGTGTATTGAGAAATGCAGTGGCGCGCATAATGTGTAAACAATTAGTTTAAAGGCTGTTGCTACTTTATTGTCATTTCAGGTAATGAAAAAAAAAAAAACTTTTCTTAAGAGTTTTTAAGCAATCTAAAAAAGGAGAGGGAGAGTATATTCATATTAGTATTGGGTATATAGATGAACCTTGCAATGCCCAAATCTTTCATAGCTCTATCAATTTCTTTTTCTGTTGCGTTCTGAATTTGAAGTGCTCTCAATTTTTCTTCGATTATCGTCTTCTCGATATCGATGTCTAAAAAGGTAATTTTAGCTCCAGGAAGTGTCTCACCCATATGAAGTGGTTTCTCTGCTATGAGTCCTGCCTTGGTGCCATGCACAAAAGCTACATGCATATACAACACACATTCATATATTCAATTAGTAATTTGTCATGCTTAAATAGTTATTAAACTGAATTATATATATTATTAATTTAGTGTAAATTTAATAAAATATTATTAATTTAGTATTGCTATATTGTTTTACTATTCACTTCAGATAAATGGTGAAACACTCATAAAATATTAAGTTGATGTTATAATTTATAAAAGAAACGCATATATATATATATAAATTATTTAATATTTAAAACAAATTAAGCTTGATCTAGGTATAAGTTTGTAAGTTTAGAAGATTCACAACCCATGGATAAACGTACACTAACACGGGTATATATCTCACTTAGGCCTCATTTCATTCGTTAGATAAATTAAGATAAATTAAATTATATATCATATCTAATTTGATATTTGGTTTAATGGACAAAAGCCCAAGATTAATAAATTAAAAGCCCAAAACCAATTATCTTATGAATGGTAAATAATATTATCTTAGGGAAAATGTATGATAATAATCCATTGTATTTATTTTTACTAAAATACTCCTCTTATATTGGAAAAGAGAATCATAATTCACTTTATTTTTTTTTATGATATAGAGGGCAAAATTGTCAATTGCATGTTTTTTATTATTAATCTTACAATCCAAACATTCAAAATGAAATTATCTTAATCCATCAATCCAAATATACTATTTAACTCACAAATAACAATCACTAAATTATAATCTTGTCTAATCTATCTTGAGTTATTTATCTTTTTTATTGAATCAAATGAGTAGGTTAAGAGAAATATTCATAAGACGTATGATCAAGATATATATATATATATATATATATATATATATATATTCATAAGACGTCTAATATTGTACTTAATTTATATATAAATGTCGTATAAAAAATTGTTATTCATAAAAAATAAAAAATAACTGACCCGTGGAGACTTGAAGAAGTGTCTCTAGTTTTGAACATTTGATGGCAAAGTCTCGTACATGCATGGCTCCCATGGCATTGATGCCAAATGCTACATCATATCTGTACATGTAATTAAAAATATAAAATGATTTACCTATCAATCACCAAATATATATATATGCATCATTATTTGTAACCAACAAAAGAAATGAATACCTCAGTATGCAAAATTGTGTGGTATATTTTGGGATACAATTTGTATTTTAAAATGTAATGATCAGTGAAACGTGCAGGATAAAGATGTAAAGAGATTTTGAGAATGGATATTTGAAAAAATATTTTTATTATACTAAAAAAAGTTGGATAATTTTTAAAAGGTGAGCTAGTAACTTTTACTAAGACATATATATATAAGCATTATTTTTTATTTTCAAAATATACTTCTTTTAGTAAAATTTGAAAAGTATTAATCTCTCCGTCACATCTATATTGAGATTCTGTAAGATAATTTTGTATATAATTAATTAAGCAAATAAATTGGTTGAATTATTTGTATGTGCGCTAGCTCAACAAAAAAAAAATATTTCGTTTAAATTTACGAATATAATTGTGATATATAGTGGTGCTTATAATGGAAAAAAATTATCTTATAAGTGAAAGGAACATTGAAACAAATAAAAAAATAAATGAAAAGTATTACAAGCTAGACATACAATATATATTTCCCAATTTAAACACATAAAATATATAGTCTCAAAATGATGGTGCCTCATTAATTTACTTATTTTGTTATAGTCCCCCAATTTGGCAACGACATAGCTAAGTCAATACATGACGAATATTTGTTTTGACCAATAATGTCGTTGAAGTTAGGTCAACCATATATTAATTGGCATATTATATATGTTATAAATATATATACTAACTAAAGTAATTAACGGATGGAATTTAATAACTAAAAAATAAATAATATACCTTTCAAAAAAATTGGTAGTTGCAGCTGAATTGACAATAATGTCTATTTCTCTCCACATAGCTTCTCTCAATTCTGAGTCAATTATTCCTAAATTCTCATAAGCCACGTCACCCGATATTGGAACAACTTTTGACGATATGAGTGACTCAAATTCATCTCCACATTTTTCTCTTAGAACACGAAAAAGATCTGTATCAACAACCTATACATATATATACATAAAAGTTAGTAAAAATTAGTGTTTTTCTAAATTAAATTTTACAGAAAATCACTTGCTTTGTGGTTTTTTCTTCTTCATTTTATCGGTAGAATGAATTCATTCACACTAGGTGTCATATTCAAACATTTACAAAATTACTCTTCCCATTCAAAAATACTCTCTCTGTTTCAGAAGAATTTGCACATTTTTTTTATTTGAACGTCCCACACAAATTTGTGCACTATTAAAAAAGAAAATATTGATTTACGTGCACTCTTACAAATCTATTCATATATTTACCCATATACCACTATTTTATATATAAAACACATTTTTCATAAAAACGTGTCATCCCATAGGGTGCAAATTCCTATGGGACGGAGAGAGTATACTTTAACTTCATAATATCATTCTTGAATTTGCAAGCCAATCACCAAAGGAAAAATTAGAGCACCCAATTTTCAGCACATAAAATCAACTCCAAAGTCTCAACTTGATATCCTCAACTATCCAATCATCTAAGAATTCAACACCCTTGAATTACATATCATTTCTTCCTTTCAAATACGTCAAATTACACCGGACCAAGTTATTAACGCTACTTTCCTCCCCTGCTTACCCCCTAAAAGCTGACTAATGACTAAAATTGATGAGCGAGTATTATGTGTATAATACACACGAAAATAGGATTCGTGTGTAATAATTTGACTCAATTCAAATTGTCAATAAATGAATAGTTAGAATCGAATCACAATTCGAATCAAATTAAAATCGATGCACACATATTCTATTTTCCGTATATATTACTTTGCCAAAATTGAGTTAAATATAATTTTTTTTATTACCTTGGAAAAAAGACAAGTTATGGGATGAAAAATGTGTTTCAAATAATCGATAATGACCACGAGTAGAGAAACAGAAACGTAACTTATAAATACTATAGCCAGCTTCCTAGCTTACCTCTTCTTGCAAGCGTTGTTCAATAGATTTTTTGGTTGGCTTACGGATTAAAAGGTACACTTTCTTGATATTGGGTTGAACACGAAGTATCTTTTCTACAAAAACTGTATTGCAAACATAAGAGAAAGAGTCAGTGTGAGATATGCATGCATTTTCAAAATATATATATTATAAGTGAAAAAGTTGAAAATTTGTAATCAGACATTTTCTAGTAGCCTAGTCGATTATCTATTTTTTCTTTAATAAAAGATAAAAATATAAATTATCAATTTTGCAGAAATTTGACAAAAGGAGAGAGAGAGAGAGAGAGAGAGAGAGAGAGAGAGAGAGAACCCTTTGCTAGAAAGCCAGTTGCTCCGGTGATAAAAATGGTCTTGCCCTCAAAGTATTGAAGAAGTTTGCTGTCTTCCATTGCTAATGAATGCAAATGCATTAAGAATTGGGAGATGAGAGAGAGAGAGAGATTAGTGAATTTGAAACATGAGTGCACAAGCGTTTATATAGAAGTGGCATTCATTATTTTAATGTGAAATAGCTGGCCTAATTTATCAAGACTTGTAGTATTGTTTTATATCTTTATTTAGATATAAACTGCATATTCAAATGTTGAATAGCTCGCCTAATTTATGAAAGGTTTGTATTTCTTTGTCTTGATTTAGATCGAGTGTACGTAGTCATAATATTTCGACGTTGAATTTTTGTTTCCTGCCAATCTTATTAATTACTTACCGAATGTGTAACCGACATTTGAGGTATTATATTTCACATGACATCAATTTAACTGTTTTTTTCTTTTTTTAAAGTTCATGTGTATTCAGATTAAACATAAAATAAAACGAATGTCTCATATATATAATTGGTACACTATTCATAAACTCAAAAAGTTAAGAATGTTTACCTTAAATGTTTGAACTGATTATATTAAAAAATATTGTTGATTATGTTAAAAGTTTACACTGTTATTAATTTTTAGTATATTTTTTCTAGTGTAATTAATTCATATATTTTTAGTATGATCAATTTATACTTTTTCGTGTGATTAACTTATACTTTTCAGTATTAAACAAAAACAACTGTTGAATGAATGCGCTATTTATCAAGTGCACATGAAATTTACTCTATTTTTTTTTTTTGGTAAGGCTCAGCGTATGTATGTATTATTATTATTATTATTATTATTATTATTATTATTATTATTATTATAACATTAAATATTTGAAATATATATGCTAAGCTTTTTATGCCTAAATGATTCCTACGTGTCGCTATTCAAACATTTATATTTTAATTTCTAATTAATATGTATATTAAATTTTTATGCCTAAATGATTCCTACGTGTCGCTATTCAAAGATTTATATTTTAATTTCTAATTAATATGTATATTAAATTTTTATGCCTAAATGATTCCCACGTGTCGCTATTCAAACATTTATATTTTAATTTCTAATTAATATGTATTTTAAAATTTTAATTATAAATTCAATTAAGGAAATAAAAATTAGAGAATACCACTACTGATATAATCATTTGGAAGGAGATTGTATCTCCTTCAATACATATATATTTTTTAATCAACTCATGTATTCGAATCACCATTTAAAAACGAATTTGAATTTTATGAGTTTGAAACAAGAAATCGACATATTATAAATTGATACGTGGGTTCCACTCTTATTTAATTATTTTATTACTTTTTTTTAGGAGTAACCCATTTTTTACTTTAATTTTTGAGTCAACCTCTTATTCTATAGAACTCCACTAAAACCTACTCCCCCATCTTGGAGGAATTTGCACTCTATGGGTGACACATTCTTTAAGAAAAACATATTTTATATGTAAAATAATGATTATGATAAATATGTGTATAAATTTGTAAGTATGCGCGCAAATCAATATTTTTTTTTTTTAGTATTGTACAAATTTGTATAAATGTCCAAATAAAAAAAAGTGTACAAATTCCTGAATTCTTTTGTCTCAGGCTCCACTTGGATGGGTGGATTTGAAATCCATGGATTTCACACACAAATAATCATCATCTCCATAAATTTACAAATACTTAGATTCCATTTTATGTTTAAAATGGATGAATTTTAAATCCTCTTCAAACCCATGTCATTTGAAATCTCTCCTCTCTACCCCTTTCAATCTCTCATTTTCCTTGCTTTTTCCCTTCTCTCCCACCTTTTTATAATTCCTAACTCAAAATATATACTTTTTTTACATGTATTTATTTTCAAATCCATCCATCCAAATGGAGTCTCATATAATATTGTAAAGGGTTAATATCAATTTGTCACCTGTACTATATCACTTATATATTTCAATTTGCAACCCGTACTAATTTTTTTATCAAACTGCAACATGTACTATGAAAAATTGACCAATTACAACCTATACTTAAGTTTTATTCTTTTTTCTTGTTAGTGCTATATTTTTCAAGGTTATATTCATCAATCTATATCAATAATTTATTTATATTTATTTTTTGCCACATAAAAATCGATGTCGGTAAAAAGATCTTATTTTTTTCATGGGGTTAAAAATCGATTTTCAATTATGTTATCGTCATTCTATAGAAATTAAATTTTTTTAACGTCAATTTTTTATTATTAATAATTATAATATAAATTAAGTAAATAAATAATATGGAATTACGAGTATAATCTTAACAAATATAGTATTGCAAAAAAAAAAGAATAAAAATTAACTTTATGTAGCATTTGGTAAATTTTTCTTAGTACAAGTTGCAATCTAAGAAATTAATTTTAATCCACAATAAACTTTGTGGAATGAATGTGATATTTAAATGGGATCATATATATGGAGTATATTTGTAATTACTCCGTCCCGTGATTATCTTCCTATTTTTCAATTTGGTTCATTCCAATTCTATCTTTCTACCTTTAAAAAGAAAATAAAATTTAATATAATATTCATACTATATCCACTTTATATATTAAAAAATATAATAACTCGTTTTCATTGGTTTAAAAAATCAATAAAACAAATTATTTTTTAATATTCGTGCCAAACACAAGAATAAAGATGAATGCGGGACAAAAGTAGGGATGGCAATGGGGTGGGTTCAAACCCGGACCCGCCACGAACCCGCCCCGTACGGGCCGGGTAAAAACCCGGTCAAACGGGTCGCGGGGTGGGTTTGGACCCGTTTGACCAAAAACCCGCTGGGTTTGGGACGGGTCTTGGTATTAGGTGGACCCGCCCCGAACCCGCCCCGTATGTATATATATATATATATATTAATTAATTAAATATATATAGTTAAATAAATATATTATATATGTACAATTAAATATATAAAAATTAGATTATTAATTAACATATTCATTAAATTATTAGATTAAATATGTGCATAAAGTCATGAGCAAAAATTGTACAAATTAGAGTTTATTAATTTTTTTTATTATTTTAATTTCAATGAACAATATATGTGTGATTTTAAATATTTAGATTTAATAAGTTGAAACTTGAAGTGGATTATTTTGCATATTTATTGTTGTTTGAATTATGCATATGCATATTGATGTTATATTTTAAAATTTATTATATTTTGTATAAAGTATTTGATATGTATGATAAAAATAAAATAAAATAAAAAATAGGCGGGTAGGCGGGTTGGGGCGGGTAAAACCCGCCGGGTTCGTGAGACGGGGTGGGGCGGGTCCAACTCATCATTAAGGCGGGGCGGGGCGGGTCTCGGGTCCTAAAAATTCTTGGCGGGGCGGGTCCTGGGACAGACCAAACCCGTCCCAAACCCGCCCCGTTGCCATCCCTAGACAAAAGGAATAAATAGTGAGAATATCACAAAATACCCATTTTGAACTTCTAAAATTTTATTTTACCCACATTTAATTTGAATTTTGTTTTATACCCACTTCATAATATAAGACCTATATACCCTTATAATATGTGTATAAAAAGGTTAATAACTTTAAATTGGGTCTCACTTTATCCTCATAACTACACTATCCTATAGGTGGTAGGTTTGACTTTATATTATAAATATTAGAGTATGGATGATTCAATATATAATTGAACTTTATTTATCAATAATTCTATAATTTTATCAATTTATAATATTTAATTAATTTGTGCAAGTGAATAAGTAGATGGACCAATATGGAATTAGTTAATCATCTTGTTTTTTTACTCCATTATTTATATGTTGTTTTAATCTATTTTGAATATTTTGTATTTTTAATTAGTTAGTATTTTTATATGAAAAATATTATTAATTAATCACTGATTCGATACGCGGTTGATAAAAATTAGAGTTTATAATTAAATTTTTATGAAGACAATTCGGTAGAAATTTTAAATTTTGGTCTAATTTTGATGTGGATAATGCTCTTGTTTTAATTAAATTTTAATCGATATATTTTCAAACATTACAAATTAAATTTATTTATATAAAATTTACCTTTTATATTATAATATTCATTAATATGCACTATACATTAAACTAGTTTAAATAAAAAATTCAAATAATCACATATATATGATAAAAATATTATAATTAGTTAATATGATAAAAATATTATAATTAGTTAATTTATTAAAATTATATATTTTATAACTTTATTGTATTATTTATTATTATATAATATTTAATAATAGTAAATAATATAAATATCAAATGGGGTGGGGTGGGATGGGATGGAGGTAGGGGGTAAGGTAGGGTGGAGTTGTGTAGAAAAACTAGATGATGTTTGTGGGTCATATGAGTAAAAAAAATTATTTAAAATTAAAAATGGAAAGAAAAAATTATTTATATTTAAAATGGGTAAAATAAATTTCTTAAAATTAAAAATGAATATTTTGAATTATCTCCTAAAGAAATATTAACTACATTACTCTCTATGTACCCACATATAAGAATGTTCTATTTTCAATTTGCCTTTTTAATTTATTGTAGTTTTCAGGATGTAAACTCTAAAACTCATTGCATTTATATGTAGAGGTGAGAAATTACAGGCTTGTTTAAAAGGTTTTTCCAAAATCTCAATTTATAGGATATGTTTGTTTTGGGTAAAGATGTGTGGAGCGTGACTATGAAATAGTAGGATTTTGAAAATTTTGATGATAAAAAATATAAATATACATTTATTTTAGGATTTTGATAGGGTGTGAATTTATTTTATGTGAATCAAAGTTTATTAAAGTTGATATTGTATTATTATTATTATTTTGTTTGGATGAGAGAAAAGTAAGAAAGAGAATGAGTAAATAGTAAAAAGGTGATTATATGATTTTATTGGATTTTGTGAAAAGTAATAGTAGGTACATATATAATTTTAGGTGTGGATCGAAAAAGACATTTTAAATTCTAATTTTAAAATCTCAAATTCGTATGGGTGTGGTTCGCAAAATTCTAAATTCGTTCGGGTGAGTCCCGAACAAACATACCCTTAACAAAAATGTTTGAGAAAAAATATATTATATATAAAACTGTTTCACCACAAAACTCGTTCATTTCTTTTACATATTATTCAAATGTATTAACTATTTGATTATTAAAATATTTTAATTTAATTATAAAAATTATTCAATTATTTTAAATTGAACTAAAAAATTGACGGATCCTTACTTAGTGTTTTTATAACCGAACCCGTGATTAAATTGGACAAGAAATCGGTTCACGGTTCAACCGTTAAAATAATTAATACTTATTTTTTAATATTCTCTATGTTAAATAAAATAAATATCCACTTATAAAAATTAAATAATACAATAGAGTCATAAAATAAAAACACAAAAGACAATAGAGACAAAATAACTCAGCCAAAGTAGGTTTTCTTTATTTTTTTCTTAGTTCTTTAGTCGTTAGGATTTCTTTTTCTTTTTTGTGGAAAGTAAGTTTCTGACTTTTGATTTGATTAGGAAGACAAAATAAAAATAAGTATTAATTATTTTTACAAAAGTTGCCGTTTTGATCGATTCTGACCGGTTCAACCGTAAAAATAATTTTTTAGGTATAATCGGGCAGGTTCCGTGAACGGTTTTCGGTCCGATTAACCCGACCGATTAACCCGGCCGATTAACCGTGGAAGCAGTTAATGGTCTATTGCCCGATGAGAATGTACTACCTACGAGAGTATATGATGCTTAGCAAATGCTCAAGTCTATCGGGCTAACACATCAGAAAATTCATGCTTGCCCGGGTGAATGTATCTTATTTCAGAAGGAGTATGCAGGTCTCGATGTGTGTCCCAAGTGTGGGCGGAAGCGATATACGAAAAACAAATCTCCTGCGACGGTGATGTGGTATTTCCCAATAATACCAAGATTTAGGAGAATGTACAATAGCACGGTGGATGCTAGACATTTGACTTGGCATCATGATGATAGAATCAAGGATGGATTGCTAAGACATTCGGCTGATTCACCACAGTGGAAGGCAATCGATGTGAGGCATCCAGAATTTGGCAACGAGCCACGACACTTGCGTCTTGCACTATCCACAGACAGAATGAATCCCTTTGGTATTCAAAGTACCAACCACAGTACATGACCAGTGATTCTGATGGTTTATAATCTTTCACCATCGTTGTGCATGAAGCGTACTTATATGATGTTATCTATGTTGATATCAGTACCCAAATAACCTGGTAATGACATAGATGTATATCTAGCTCATTTGATAGAAGACTTGAAGCTGTTGTGGGATGAGGGTGTTGATGTTTATGATGTTTGTAGAGATGAGAGTTTCAAGTTGAAGGCCATGTTGTTTGGAACAATCAATGACTTTCCCGCTTATATATGGGAATCTATCTGGATATAGTGTGAAGGGACGCGATGCATGTCCTTGTTGTACCACCAACACTGATCACATTCGATTGACTTATTGTAAGAAGTCTGTCTATATGGGACACAGGAGGTGGTTGGAGCCAACACATAAGTACAGAACAATGACTGTTGAATTTAATGGCAAAGTTGAGGATCGTGAAGCACCACGTTTGTTGTCAGGTTCAGATGTGTTGAGTGAGATGAAGAAGGTCGACACACAATACAAAAAACAATTTGCAAAGAGTGTCCCCACTAGTGGTTGAAAAAAAGAATCAATTTTCTTTCAACTGCCCTATTGGAAAGAGTTGTATGTTAGACACTTCATTGATCTTATGCACACTCAGAAGAACGTTTGTGCCAGCTTGCTCAATACTCTATTAACTGATAAGAAGTACAAAGATGGTTACAATGCAAGGATGGATATGAAAGAGATGGGGATTAGAGTAGAATTGGCACCTCAGGGACAAAAAGAATGATGAGCACCGTACTTACCTCCTGTTGCACACACCTTGTACAAGAATGAGAGAAAAGAGTGTCTTCAAACACTGAAGAATGTGAGAGCACACACCTTGTTCATAACCGCTTTCTAAGCTCCATTTTCACCTTGATTTTATAACCGCTTTCTAAGCTAGACCCAACTTAGATAGCTTTCGCTTGGAGAGCTCATTTAACCGCTTTCTAAGTGGAATTTTGTGAGCTCTCCAATCCTTTTTATGTAGTAGTGAACAATATTAATATTTACATAATATTGTCAGTATTAATATTTACATAATACTGTAATTAAAATTTCAAGTTCATGTAAATTCGGGTAAACATAAAATAAAGTAAATATCTCACATACAATTGACACACTATTTATATATTCAAACAGTTAAGATTGTTTATATTAAAAAGTGTGTGTAAGCAAATAAATTTTGCTACCCAATTAAATAATGACACGTGTATAAATTAATTAAATATCAACATATATTATTATTTTAATTTTGAGTATTTATCAAATTAATTCTCTAATTAAATAGTAAAAATAATATTTATTGTACACGATACAAGTCATTATCAAATTACAAGTCTCCCGACACTCATAACTGGAAATAAATGGCTGATTTGCCCTATTTATTCGAAACTATAAATGTTTCGTATAAGAAAGAAGACGACTGAAATCAATCAAGCCAAATTTGGTTGATTCATAAATCCTGCAAATCAAATCGGCATCAGCCAACCAGATCGCGCCACGTGTCAGCGCATATAAGGAAGGTTCTTCACCTCCCACCCTATAAATATGGATCTTTCATGTTCATTTGAAGTGGTCCACACCCAACGAAGACTTCGACGAACGAATGAGCAAACAACCTCTCTACGAGCAACTTGCGAGCTAAGAAGAAGATTCAAGCCATTCTTCGAAGATTCAAGTGTTCTTCACCAAATTTGAAGAAATTCTTCGAATACTCAAGCCGTTCTTTTCCATATTCAAGTCGTTCTTCGTCAAAAGCCTCCAGAAACATCATTTGATCCAAAACACGAGGCCAAATCCTTCCGATCACATGTTTTTCTTGAAGAACACTTTGAAGATCATCCAGCGTTCTTCGTCATCTTTAAACATTCTTCGTCAAATCCGGCCAGAAACATCCTTCGATTAGAAACAAGGAGCTCCATCCCTCTGATCAGACATTTCTCATCTTAGAACACCTCGAAGACAACAAGTGTTCATCTCCGTCTTCAACCGTTATTCATCAAAGTTCATCCACAAACGCATCTCGATCAGAGATCAAGGTCCAAGACCCATCCGATCAAGCGTTTTCAGCTCAAATCCATCTCGAAGATTCGAAGATCGTTCTTCGTCAAATTTGAAGCGTTCTTCACCAAAATCTTCCAAAGACCTCGTTCGATCCAAAACAAGACGATTCCGTCCTTGGGTCAAGTGTTTCAAGTCAAGCCAGTCAAAGTTAAGACAAAAGCCAAATCAAAGTTGAAGGAGAATCAGAGGACAAATTAGAAAGAAGAACCTAAAATTCAAGAAAATAATTGTATATCAATTTCAAGTGTTAATAAAATTTATTATTACACAAGAATTGTTATCACAGTGTTGACTGATTATATTTGTTGGACTGACGAACTAACACAATTAGCATATGGATAATCACCAAGGTTTGGCAGGCCGCCAGGACCCACCCAGATCCGCGGAAGTGTGGAGTTCGCCCACATGGGGGCAACTCACCTGCGTAGCTCGCCCCTATCCCACGAAGACACTGGAGCTCACCCCGAGCTCGCCCCCTATCCCCATGAAGGCCTCGCCGAGGTCCATCACCGCATGACGCTCGTAAGCCATGCAAGGCACTGGAGCTCGCCCCAGAGCTCGTCCAAACCACTGAGGCTCACCTCCGAGCTCACCTAGGAGCTCGCCTGGTAGTCGATAGGATCCCGATGGCGCACTCTTTTTCCCTCCGTTCGGTTTATCCACAAGGGTGGTTTACGGCGAGGTTTTTAATGAGGCCCATCTAGTCTAAGGCATTATAGTAGGATGAGGCACGATGTAGGGAGCAGTGTAAGGGACCAGGACGAAGGTTACGGACCTTCGTCAACACCGGAAGCCAAATAGGCTCGTAAGGTGCCGTCTCACACACGCATACCTATAAATAAGACCTCTCTTGTAACTACTAGACAATTCTCTCATAATCAATACAACACCATTCTCTCTCTAAACTCTCTACTCTCTTTCTTCATATTATATCCAAGAACACAAATCATAAGATTATTGTTTGGTAGAATTAATCCGTTATAAAGCCACATAAACGAACACGATTAGTAAATTCTATCAACAATTTGGCGCTAGAAGGAGGGTTTCGAATCTGAAAATTAAAAATTTTCAAGAACAAAAAATTAGGGTTCGTTGAAGATTTGAAGATTGGCAAGAACACTTGAAGATACATATACACATATTCATTCCTTCAAACAAAAACCCAAATTTCCGGGTAAAAATCCAGATTTCCTTGGTAAAAATCCAGATTTCTGGGTAAAAATCCAGATTTCCTTCAAACAAGAATGATGAAGCCCTGGCAGTAGAGAAGGATCTGATCTAAGAGACCAGAGCTTCGTCAAAAATGAAGAACGCCACCTACAAGCGTAGAGCGGAAAAGTATTACAACTCTCAGGCCCGAGAGCGGAAAAGTATTACAACTCTCAGGCCCGAGACCAAAAATTCAAGGTCGGAGACCTGGTGTTAAAAAAGAAATTGATGGTCCCACCAGGTGTATTCGGTTCAAACTGGGAAGGACCGTTCCGGGTCACCGCAGCCTGGCCAAACGGTACCTATGATCTAGAAGACGCAGAAGGCAAAACTTTGTCATACACCTGGAGCTCGGCACATCTAAAAAAGTTCTACCAATAGACTAGAATCCTGTAATAGACTAGTCGAAGGTTTGCATCAGAAATGTCGATGGCAACCGATGTAAATTACGTCGCTATAAAAAGTCAGAGAAATTCGGAAAAAATTCAGAAAAATTCCCAAGTGTTTGGACCTGCGCAGCTCCCCAACCAGGCGAGCTGCACCAGGTCGCCCACTGCTCCGGGGAGCTCGCCAAACCCAGCTCACCCACGTACTCGAAAATCCGCGATGCACAAGGACCAAGGTCCCAAGCGTTGTAATTAAATAGCTCGAAGGCAAAGGCCGAAGCGCCCCAGGTCGCGAAGGTACCCTTCTTAAAGGGTTGCTAAGCACCTACTGCTATAAGTTAGAAAAATTTGCGAAAAAGACGAAAAAATGTCTAAGGCAAGGTTCATGAAACCCAATAGCCCAACGTGAATCAATCGAAGTGCAGTTCGCCACCCTAAGTGGTCTAAGACGAACGATTCGCGGCCCTAAGTGGCGTAAGACGAAGAATACGCACTCTCAAAATAGAGGTACAATTCGTAGTCGTAAGTGACGTAAAACGAACGATTCGCTTCTCAAAGTAGAATAAGACGAACAATTATGTACTAGAAAAATAAACAAGAACGAGCTGTTTTAAAAGTTATAACGTAAAAGCGCAAAGACGTAAGTGGAAGGAGTTGGACAAAAAATGCTCGACTTATATTCAAAAGGTACTTAAGAGATTTTCAAGTAAAAAATATACTTGAAAAAATCCTAAGTATGAGTAGCTGTCCTGGCCACAAAGGCCGACCAGCTGGCCATCTTTGAACTACAAAAAGCTCCTTCTGGGCAAGCTGCACGTGCCCGGCGAGCTGCATCTACTCGAAACAAAAACAAAAGACTACAAAAATAGAGCTCCTTCTAGGCGAGCTATGGAGCCTGGCGACCTACTACAAGTTGAGAAATAAAAGAGCTAATCTAAGAAAGCGAGAAAAAACTTAAACATCTGGAGCAGCGAGAGGGGCATCAGCAGGCACCTCGCTGGAGCCAGGGGCCACCGGGTCGGATGGGAGAGCGAGCTCGGCCTCTATAGTGATATTGCCAGTGAGCCCGGTGGTGTCGAACTCACTGAGGTTCAGCACAGCATCCCCACAGGCTTCTTGGAGCTGCGCAATAGTAAGGGGAACCTGCTCCTCCTCGCCAGCGACCTCCTCCTCGCCGATGTTCAACTCCGGCACCTCAACTGTTTTGATAACTTGGAAGCGTGCCGGCATAAAGTTGAGGGGGATGCCGAGCTCAGAGAGGTCGTCGATGTCCAGCTCGGCGCCATCAGGAAAGGGAACCCGGTCCAGGCAGGCTTTGAAGTCGCCCACCACAGCCTCGACCTCGTCGTCCTTATGGGCCCGAGCCCACCAGAGGGTCCGCAGGACCTCGGCGTAGCATTGGATGCATCCCCTGTCCGAGGCCTCGGTCCTCACAGCTGCCAAATCCGGGGAGGAGGAAGCAACACTCCGTAGCTCGGCAATTTCATTAGCCTTCGCCTCCAGCTCGCCCCTTAGCCTCTCGCACTCAGCGCTGGAGCTCTTCACCAAACCCCGCTGCAGTGCGAGGTCCGTCTTCGTAATCCCATGGTTGCCGACCTCCTGGGCGAGCTGGGCGGCGAGCTCCTCTTCCTTAGCCTTTATCCTCGCCTCCACCTCCTGCTCAAGCCTGGCGAGCCGGTGTTGAAAATCCTCGAGCTGCTGGAGGGCACTCCGCTCGGCTGCCAGTGATGCCTCGGCCCTTTCCTCGGCGAGCTGCGCCTGCTTTTTCGCCTTGTCAGCAGTGTCCGCCAATGCCAGCATTCTTTTATTCCTGTCGGAGCGACCTGCCTCCAGCTCGGCGACCTGCTCGAGAGCCTTCTGATTGGCGAGCATCAATCTACTCGCATGATGAGCCGAGAGGAGGAGGTTCTCCTTCAGGTCCTGGCTATTGATACTCGCCACCAACGGGGTCGTCCAATGCCTCGGCATCTCACTCACAGCATTTTGGGCTACGCCCGGAGGGAGATTCCGCATCGACTTGAGGGAGCGAGATCGCTCGAAGGCATGCAGGGCCTCGTGGCGGTTCGGGAAGGCGATTGGGGCATAACTGCGAGACCAAAACAGATAGAAAATGTTAGAAAATCAGAAAACAATGAGCAATGAAGGTCAGCTAGGCGAACTACTTACTGAGCTCGGTCAGGGTCCCAACCGAGGAGCGTGTCATCATTGGTTTGCACCCCGAATGGAGACGGCGAGGGGGGTGAGCTCCGAATAGGCGTGGCCGCCAGCGGGGCAGCGGATTGAGAAGATCCCCCCTGTCCGGACCTCGCCGAGACCCTCTCGACTCGGTCGGTGTCCTCGTCGACCAGGCCCATGTATCTAGTCTTCTTGCGAGCTGGGGGATCCTCCTCGCCAGCTCGGGATCCTTCGCCCATTTGGGACCCCTTCTTCCCGCGACCTCGCTCGGAGGGGGAGACAACTCGCCCCCCACCTCGGCCGGTCCGAGCGACCTCTGTAGCCTTGGACTTCTCGGGAGCCTTGGCTTTTTCCCTTTGGGTCCCCGACCCCCCTACCTCGCCCTTCTTGGAAGCGAGCTCTACCTCCTTGCTCGCCTCCAACGCGAGCACGGACGGCGGGGCAAGTCGGTTGGAGCGAGGTGAGCCCATTCCAAAGCGCTCTTTAATGATTTGGTAGGCCTCGGGGACCTCAGCGATTGGGATGGCGACAAAGCTACCACCTGCACAAAACCGCAAATGTCAGCATGATGGGTGAGCTACACCCCCCATAGGCGAGCTTCAAAGAGATAAAACCTGGGAGCTCGGGACCTTGGATATCGAGGTGGTGCGGCAGTGTAAGGAGCCCAGCGAGCCGCAGGCAATGGTGCGCGCACAGGTGGGCGACCTGCCTATCCTTCTCACTTCTCAAGCAGCGGATGACGCGCACCACGTCGAACTGGGCCGATACCTTAGGCCTGCCCCTGCTGGATTTGTGGCGCTTCGGAACTGCAAAAAGAAAGAAAATTAGAATTAGTATATCTAATTCAACCCACGCACACCGAAATAGGCGACCTACTGCTGGCTTCCCCGTATCCCTCCGGAGTGGGAATACGGTCACCCCGTCCATGGTACGTGCTGGAGGCTCGCCAGTCTCCGCCTATGAAGAAAAATTGCTTCTTTCAGTCACGAACTTTATTGGGCAAGTCCCCGAGAAATTTTTCCCCTGGGCGAGCTTTCAGATAATAATATCCCGCGCCGTCCTGTGCCCGCTTGGTCACGGCGAAGAGCTCGCCCAGGTCCGCCGAGGTCGTCGCGTTCTCATAGCCCTCCAATCCAAAGACAGAAAGGGCGGCGAGAAGGTTGCTCCATGCATTCGGGGTGAGCTGGGTGATGGCCAGGTTATTGTCGGTAAGGTATTGGCCGATGATCGGGTGCAATGGCAGCGTAAGCCCGGCCCTTAGAACATCAACGTTCAAAGCAGTCATCCCCTCAGGAGGCGCGTCGGCCCGCTCATTCTTCGTCGGAGCATACATGAAGATGTCGAGCGGGATGCGATACTCCCTGCGTATAATGGGCAGGTCGCATTCATCAATGAGGTTCACCACCTCGCCAGCCTTGTATTCGGACGGAGCAACTTCCTCCAGGTCGGCGGGCTTGGCGGGGGGTATCCGATCCGGGCGGGGGAAGCTCGCCGCATACTCGGCGACGTACTCGTTCCAATCAAATGGGTGAACGACCTGGGTGGGAACCTGGCACTCAACCAGCTGGGATTCCGGGAAACCGATACGACGAAACCATTCGAGCGTAACTTCCTCCAGGTCGCCACCCTCTTCGCCGACCTCGGCAATGCCCTCATCAACCTCCTCGGGTCCTTCGTTGCCACTGGCAACTCTTTCCTCCTGGGCGACCTCGCCGCCTTCCTCCCATACCTCGCGGTATACGGCGCTGGAGGCTCCTTCCTACGGATCGGGACACAGCTCGCTAGACAGCTCGCTACACAGCTCGCCGGAGACCTGGCGAGCTGCCGAGGTCACCTCGGAGCTGGAGTCGATCTCTACATACGAAACACGATGTGTGTCTCATCCTCAATTATTGGCCGTTTGTCAGGGTTCCGGTCCGAAAGGGTCCTACTCGAGGAGCGTGTTGATATGGTCTCGAAGAAGTCCAAGGGGTTCTCGGCACAGTCCAATATTCCAAAGTCAAGGAAGTCCAAAGGTTTCTCGGCGCAACCCACGGTCCAAAATCCAGTGATCCCGAAGAAACGAAAGAAAATCAAGTAAAAGGCAGAAGAAAAGGGAAGAAATATCGAATCCTACCTTGAAGAGCCTTCGAAAATCCGTCGAACACAAGAAAAATCGGTCGCCGGGAAAGCTCTGAGAATTCGAAATGCAGAAAGTGAGGAAATGAATCCACTTCCCCCTATTTATAGACGTCGGGGCGAGGTGCGATA
The DNA here is from genome assembly GCA_026898435.1 of Prunella vulgaris. Classification (NCBI taxonomy): domain Eukaryota; kingdom Viridiplantae; phylum Streptophyta; class Magnoliopsida; order Lamiales; family Lamiaceae; genus Prunella; species Prunella vulgaris. Next base: position 1,003,945 of record JAPKLY010000058.1, on the reverse strand, counting down.
TCCAGGAAGTGCGGGGACCTGTTTGCAAAGAATTTGAAAGATTGACATGATGGTGGGCGGGAACCGAGGCCTCAAAAGACGTGCATGACTCCTGGGTTCCCGCACCACGTCGGCCAAAATAGCCGCCCTGGCCGAGCTCGCTTGCTAGCTCGGCAGTCACCCAGGGACAGTTCGCCGAAACTCAAATTCTCCAGCTCTCCCGCACATTTGACGAAGTCATGATACGTGCGAGCTGGGGGGAAAATATTGGACTGGCGAACTAACACAATTAGCATATGGATAATCACCAAGGTTTGGCAGGCCGCCAGGACCCACCCAGATCCGCGGAAGTGTGGAGTTCGCCCACATGGGGGAAACTCACCTGCGTAGCTCGCCCAGAGGAGCTCGCCCCTATCCCACGAAGACGCTGGAGCTCGCCCCAAGCTCGCCCCTATCCCCATGAAGGCCTCGCCGAGGTCCATCACTGCATGACGCTCGTAAGCCATGCAAGGCACTGGAGCTCGCCCCAGAGCTCGTCCAAACCACTGAGGCTCACCTCCGAGCTCGCCTGGTAGTCGATAGGATCCCAATGGCGCGCTCTTTTTCCCTCCGTCCGGTTTATCCACAAGGGTGGTTTACGGCTAGGTTTTTAATGAGGCCCATCTAGTCTAAGGCATTATAGTAGGATGAGGCACGATGTAGGGAGCAGTGTAAGGGACCAGGACGAAGGTTACGGACCTTCGTCAACACCGGAAGCCAAATAGGCTCGTAAGGTGCCGTCTCACACCCGCATACCTATAAATAAGACCTCTCTTGCAACTACTTAGACAATTCTCTCATAATCAATACAACACCTATTACAATATTTCTCTCTCTAAACTCTCTACTCTCTCTCTTCATATTATATCCAAGAACACAAATCATAAGATTATTGTTTGGTAGAATTAATCCGTTATAAAGTCACATAAACGAACACAATTAGTAAATTCTATCAACAATATTGAAAAGTGTTGGTTAATACACTAAAAATTTATAATATTATCAATTTTTAGTGTAATTTTTTCAGTGTAATCAATCCATATTTTACAGTGAAATCAACTCATACTTTTCAGCATCAAATAATCTCAACTGTTGAATGAGTGCACCATGCACCAAGTGCACATGAGACTTACTCTAAAACTTTTGTTTCCGGTAGGACTCTTTTTGGAGTCAGCATACGTATTAGTATTTTTTATATATTATTATTATTATCTTTAAATATTTTAAATATATATATGTGCTAAGTTTTCTAAGTCTAAATGATTCCTACGTCCTTTTCTGACATTTATATTTTAATTTTTAATTAATATGTATTTAAAATTTTTAATTATAAATTTAACTAAGGAGACGCTTGTTTCGTAAACGTCAGAATGTATTTTTCCTCTATACCCTAGATATATTGAAGGAGATGCTATCTTCAAGGTCATTATATCATAATGATATATGCCCTAATTTTGAAAATAATGAGATAAAAAATTATTGTTGGTGATGTAGGAGAATGATTGAAGAGAAAGGATAGTAGATAGAGAGGTAGTTAATCAAATGAGTATTGATTATCTTATTTAGTTGGAGAAATATAATCATTGTTCATTTTTTATTCTTATTGACCACAATAGTTTCTTTATAATTGTATTCATTTTCATTGGTATTGAATTTTTTTCAACCAAGTGCACCCTAAGCGAATTAATTTAGTCGGTCACTTAAAGATGACAACTTCTTTATTGTGGCATTTGAATGTTGGTTTAAAAAAATTAACTATATTTATAAATTAGTTCATAATATTTGCACATAAGTATAATTTTTTCTTGCACAAAAGCATATTTTTTCTGCACAAAAACTAATTTTATTTAGTGTTAATATTATGAATCATTTTGTAATTTTCTTTTTATTATATACACCAATTGCAACATGCAAATATTAATTGTTTAAGTAATTTTGACGGAATTAATTACTCTATCCATCCAATAGAAGTAGGACTAATTTATTTTTTTCAAGTCCATTTATTAAATAAAACAACTATTTATGAATAATAGTTAACAGTATCAATTAAATTTAGAGATAAAAATATAAACAATGTAGTATATTTTTTAATCAATCACGTAATCGAATCACCATTTAACCACGAAATCAGAAATGGACACATTATAAAATGATACATGGGTCCCACTCCTATTTAATTGTTTTCACTTTTATATTTAAACAAACACTCAATAGTATGAGTAACATGCGTCTCCAATACATTCAAACATAAATCTTTTGATGAGATATAGGGTCATATTTTCCACCTTTATATCATTATCAGGATATATGGTTTGTTTTGGGTAAAGATGTGTGGAGCGTTACTCTGAAATAGTAGGATTTGAAAATTTTGATAAATAATATAAGTAAGTATTTGTTCTAGGATTTTGATAGGGGGTGTGAGTTTACTTTATGTCAAATTAAAGTTTAATAAAAATTGATTTTGTATTTTTTTTTATTGAACAAGAGAAAAGTAAGAAAGAGAATGAGTAAATAAAAAAAATGATGATATGATTTTATTAAATTTTGTGAAAAGTAATAATAGGTACAAATATAATTTTAGGCGTGGATCGAAAGAGACATTTTAAATCCTAATTTTAAAATCTCAAACTCGTATGGGTGTGGATCACAAAATCCTAAATCCGTCCGGATGAGTCCCGAAACAAACATACCCTTAACAAATATGTTTGAGAAAAAATACTATATATAAAACAGTTTCACCACAAAACTCGTTCATTTCTTTTACATATTTTTCAAATGTACAAACTATTTGATCATTAAAATGTTTTAATTTAATTATAAAATTATTCAATTATTTTATATTGAACTAAAATATTGACGGATTCCTTACTTAGTGTTTTCATAACCGGACCCGTGATTAAATTGGACAAGTCATCTGTTCACAGTTCAACCGTTAAAATAATTAATACTTATTTTTTAATATTCTCTATGTTAAATAAAATAATATCCACTTTAAAAAATTAAATAAATACAATAGAGTCATAAAATAAAAACACAAAAGACAATAAAGACAAAATAACTCAGTCAAAGTAGTTTTTTTTTAAACTTTTTTCTTAATTCTACAGCTGTTAGGGTTTTTTTTTTTTTTTTGTAGGAAGTAAGTTTTTGACTTTTGATTTGATTAGGATTAAGAAGTCAAAATAAAAATAAGTATTAATTATTTTTACAAAAGTTGCCGTTTAAACTGATTCACACCGGTTGTGACCAGTTTTGATCGGTTCAACCGTGGAAACAGTATTTTTAGGTATAATCAGACAGGTTCCGTGATCGATTTCCGGTCTAACTGAACCGGTCGATTCGATCCGATTTTAAAAACCTTGAACTATTAAGCAAAGTTCAATTTCATGTGTGGAAAGAGAGTAGAATAGTTTTTGATAGAAAGTTGTTGAAGAGTGTGTACAGTTGTGAATATATATAAACCCTTCTGAGCATGTGCCGACCAATCTGGCGATGCTGCTGTGGTACCACCGACTTTTAGCTCGTAAAATTGAATACAGTTGGAAAGTTGTAAGCTTGCTCATAATTGATGAAATAATTGTGCTCCTTCCCATAAGCATTTATTCATAAGTGAATTGTGCTCCTTCCCATAAGCATTTATTCATAAGTGAACTATGCTCCTTCCATCTCTTTGGAATTTGCACACTACAAAATGATAAATATATTTTAGGACATTGCTAAATATTCAAACATCCAACAAGGGTAATTTTGAAAATAATAAATTAAGACACAAGTTAAATGTCATTTTTACCCTTTAATTTTATCTTTCCTATATTTATGCTTTAATAAATATGTTTGTAGATGAGTGAAATTAGGGTAGGAGTTAATTATTATATCGGCGGTTAATTAATACTCACAATTAACTAGAACATAATCAATTTATTAATTCAAATTCAAATTTGATTCTTATTAAATTGATTCTGGAAAATTACTATTCATGGTCTAGTGATAATTTAATTAAAAAATTAAAATTCATAATAAATAATTTGACAGATGTTTAGTAAAAAATTCGTAACAAATGTTTAGTAAAAAAATCGTAATAAATAATTTGACAAATGTTTTATAAAAAATTCGTGATAAATAATTTGACAAATGTTTAGTAAAAAATTAAAATTACTATTTATGGTTTAGAAATGTTTATTTATTTAATTATAGAGAGGTTTAATTATAAAAATTCGTAATAAATAAAATTTAAATTTTAACCAAAAAAATATTAAAAAAGATTATTAAACTATATTTATTTTTTAATAAGTGGGTTTGTGGATGAGTGAAATTAGGGTGGGAGTTAATTATTATGCCGGCGGTTAATTAATACTCACCATCTCCCACACTTCGCATGTTTCCATATCACAATTAACTAGAACATAATCAATTTGTTAATTCAAATTCAAATTTGAATCTTAAGAAATCAGATTCGGAAAAATTATTATTCATGGTCTAGTGATAATTTAATTAAAAAAATTAAAATTCGTAATAAATTACTATATATAATATATCTCAAAATAAATTAAAATTAAGATATTAAAAAATTTGTTAAATGTAATTAGTAAATTTAAAATTCTGATTCACACATTGGAAAGAATATAAACTTTTAAAATTTTCTTCAAATAAATATCAAGTTTAAGACCTAGTAAATCGGTTCTAAATATTCTTTCTTTTCTTCCTTTTTGAATGAGATTCTAAAATAGCGTAAAGAAAAGAAAATATAAATTATCTTTAATTTTTTACTTTTTCAATCTTTAATAAAATTTGCAACGTAATTGTTTTTAAATTAATTTTATTTTATTTATACTTTTGAATTCTTAACCACTCTTTTTAAATTTCGGAATGTATAATGTAATTTTAAAAAATATAAATTTTGTATCACAAATTCTTATATACAGTATTGCACCAAATGTATAAGTGATATTTATATTGTTTAAGTGTTTCACACTATGAAGATTAGTAATTCAATTAGAATGAACACTAGCACCACTTTCAATAGTACACTAGCACTTTATAGTACTAATGTTGATACTACTTAAATGTAAGTTGATAT
>JAPKLY010000058.1:947733-998843 GCA_026898435.1 Prunella vulgaris | reverse complement strand
TAGGTCTATATCTTTGTAATATATCTTAAGAATAATAATAATGATGATGTATAAGTGATATTTATATTGTTTAAGTGTTTCACACTATGAAGATTAGTAATTCAATTAGAATGAACACTAGTACCACTATCAATAATACACTAACACTTTATAGTACTAATGTTGATACTACTTAAATGTAAGTTAATATTAGGTCTATATCTTTGTAATATATCTTAAGAATAATAATAATGATAATATATCTTTGTAAAAAAAATCATAAATAAAATATGAATAACAGTTACTTTCTCATAAAAATCGTAAATGAAATAAAAATAAAAATAAAAAGTTAAAAAATCATAAAAAATCGTAAAAAATCTTTTTAATAGTGAAAAAAAATTAACCATCATCCATAAATCTCGACCAACTAAATCCCACTCATTACTCATTTTAAAATTATATATATTATTAATCTCAAATTAAATTATTTATTTTCATTTTTTTCAAATTAAATCATTTATTTAAAAAAAATCAACATATTCATATGAAAATATTACCAAACAAATCTTAATTCCCTTGACTATTAATATTTCCAAAATTAACTTATATATACTAGAAATATATATATATGTGTGTATTCTAATAATTCAAATGATGTAGAATAATTTAATAGAATAATTAATTTAACTTTAATAAGTTATAATTTCAGAATCTAGATATTCAAATGAGAATAATTCAAATGACGTAGGAATGAGAATGAGAATAATTCAAATGATGTAGAATAATTTAATAGAATAATTAATTTAATTTTAATAAATTATAATTTCAAAATCTAGATATCCAAATGAGAATAATTCAAATGACGTAGGAATGAGAATAATTCAAATGATGTAGAATAATTTAATAGAATAATTAATTTAATTTTAATAAATTATAATTTAAGAATCTAGATATTCAAATGAGAATAATTCAAATGATGTAGTTACCGTTTAATTAATATTAACTGTTGGAAGTGGGTCGGTTAATTAATTAATAGTAGTGGGGTTAATGATTAATATAAGTGGGGGTTAATTAATGCACTGCACGCCTACTAATAAATCTGCGCCTAAAATAATTTGGGGTAGATTAGTAATAGAATAATTAATTTAATTTTAATATATTAAAATTCTTGTCTGGATGTCTGAATTTCTGTATACTAATATTTACTGTATATTTTATATATTAAATGAAAACATATGGGTAAATATGCATATAAATTTGTGAATGTGCACATAAATTAATTTTTTTTTTAATAGTGTGTAAATTTGTATGGAACATTCAAATAAAAAAAAAACGTGCAAATTCCTATGGTACAGAGGAAGTATATTTTATAATCAGATATTTTACTCGTAATTGTTTGATATGATCTCAATGCTTTCAATATGTATTTTTTTATAAATTTCAAATTATATTGGGATATTTTTAGTTAGAATGTAAAAATGACTAGGATAGTTACAATTGAGTAATGATGATAGGATTTGAACCATTTTGAAAATAGATTCGCCAAAAAAATAAAAAAGAATTTGTGTCAATTAGAATTCGGAAGCTTAAAATACAGACAAAACAAAATTGGCGTGCATCTGTCCAAAGCAACTCGAACAAATGGGCAGAATGGCCAGCCCAATTGCAAAAATAAGAGAAGGCCCATTGCCTAATTAATTGAAGGCCAAGGTTATTGACACTAGCCATTTTAGAAAATACACTACCTTGAATATGTTCGATATTTATTTTCAAAATTTTGACAAATTTTCGGTAAAAATTTTCGAATAAATTTTCATATTTACAGTATGTTCGAAAAAAATTCAAAAAAATAAAACAATTTTGAAAAAATTGACGAACAAAGGATAGTGTATTTTCTAAAGAGATAGTGTATTCATCCTGATAGTATATTTAACAAAAAGGTAGTGCAAATAATGTGGGCCTTAATTGAATGTGCATCAAAGTTAGTTAATTAGGCCCAAAACCTTTAGCTCGTCACCAAAACAAAAGTGTCCCTGCATTTTTTTTCTGCAGGGAAATTTATTAGATTATGTGGAGATTTGATTTGAAGATATCTTAAGTCCCCATGGTATAACACCTCAATAACTTAATATTTGATTTTTTTTTCATCGGTAATTTGATATTTAATGGACAAAATATTTAAGAATAATAAAAAGTTCAAGACTAAAATTCAATTTATCTCATGAATGATAGAAAATATTGTCTTTGAATAGAGATATGATAGTATTTATCTTTGCTAAAATATCTCTTTTATATTGAAAAATAATGACAAATTTAGCAAACAATTCACTTCATTTTGTTTATGATATAAGGAGCAAAGTCGTCAATTGCATATTTTTTTATTATTAATCCTATAATCCAAACATTCAAAATGAAATTATTTTACATTACTAATTTTCTCAATCCATCAATCAAAATATACTACTTAATTTACAAATAATAATTTCTAAATTACAACCTTAACTAATCTTATCTTAAGTAATTTATCTTGTCTATTTAACTAAATAAATTTTCTCGAAAGAACACTTACACACACGCACACAATCAGGAGCACCAAAATTCTTGGAAAAAGACTATTCGATATTTTATTTTTATTATTTATTTTACAGTTATGTTTAGTAGCTAGAATTTTATTTTAGTTCATAGACATGTTGAACCTTGAGTAATTTGACCATTTAATTAATTGGTGACAATTTTAATTTTATCTCAGTTTCGAATTTTTCATTATTTGATTTATGCTATTCATGTTTTAATTTCGTTATTTGATTTATGCTACTCATGTTTTAATTTATGAATTTATTTGATTTAACCATCCAAATTTATTTGATAATTAATTCTAATTAGATGACGTGATATAATCAGTAATTGTTATATTTGTGTGATTATATATGGTGGCAACTTTGACTCATCATCCTAAGGATATATATAACGAAGTCTAGCAGGTTATATGATTTCCACGTTCTGCTTTTTATTCTAGTTTGTTGATGCTTTAATGAATTCTGTGGATTAAATTCTAAATACATATTTTTGGATGGTTCACTGAGATAAAATTAATTAGAAATTGCATATTTCAAATAATTAAACTTAAAAAACAATTCGAATTAGTTTGATCGTACCACAAATGTAGGGGTAAAACTGAGATAGGGCTGAAATAATAATAATTCTTAATTAAATTTAGGGAGGACTATTTTTTGGATACTATCCAAGGATCAGATCGTTTTTCTTATGGATAATTGATAATTCATCATATTTATTTATTTTCTTTGGAGATTAATTATTTAGTATTATTTGTAATTCGTACTATCATTCCAAAACTGATGGAGATGAGACCGCTAAATGATGATATCAAATTTGTTTAGTTATATTTATTTCGTTTGGGCTTTTAATTAAGTACTTTAATTATTCGCTTATTGGGCCTTGTTTTGCCCTAGGTAACTTTAGTATTTATATGCTTATTCCTAATTGTTGAGACTCAGTTTTTGATAATTAATTAAACCCGGGAATTATCCCTACCTCTTTTGCATCTTTACGCTCTCGCTGCGTCAGTTGGTACTCGGAGTCAGTCCCTGGACCACAGCATGCCGCCGAAAGCTAACGATAAGCAGGAAATTCAATCCCTCCGTGAACAGCTTGCTGCTGTCACGACGGCCATGATGGCTATGCAGACCACCATAACCGACTTGGCTACCAAGGTCGACTCTCTCGCATCACCTCCTACGGCAGCCCACCATCATGACGCTGGGTCTGATACACACACCATAGATGATGAAGAGACCATCACCTTGGAGAACCCCTTCGCGCCAGTCGCGCGCCGCCCTCCACCACAGCCTCCTACTGATAACCGCTGGGAATTGGGGTTTCTCCTGGACATTCCTGATTTCACCGGTGAAGGCTCACCTGACGACTTCCTCGACTTCCTGGACTTCAAGTCCGTCCCTCCCGATCGTCGTGTCGCCCTTGTTGCTACCAAATTCCGCTCACGTGCTGCCGCCTGGTGGCGTAACGTCCGTGCATCTCACCTCTGTGATGGCCGGTAGGACGTCCTACACTGGGAAGTCCTTTGCAAATTGATGACGGCTGAATTCGTTCCTTTCAATTACGCGTCCACTCTCTACCTGAAATTCCAACATCTTCGTCAAGGCCCAAAATCCGTGGACGCTTACACTTTAGAATTCTATCACTTGCTATAGCGGATTGATAACCGTGAGACCCCATCCCAATTGGTCTCTCGTTATGTTGGTGGCCTCCGTCTCGCCTTCCAGGACACGCTGAATTTGCTGCGCCCAGCGTCCTTGGGCGATGCCCACCATCAAGCGTTGACCTTGGAGACTCAACAGAGTCGTCGATCTCCTGTCCTCCCTCTCACGCAGGACCATCGTCCGCCTCTGCCCCTTCCGGACTCCGCACCCCCCATACTGCCTGGCGCTAAGCCGCATTCCCCTTCGGGTGCCGCCCAACGACCATCGCCCGCACCTGTTGTTGGCCCCCGCCCACCCATGCCAGGACGCTGTTTTAATTGCGGAGACCCAGGACACCGTATGAACTCTTGCCCTCATCCTCGAGGTGGTCGAGCCCTCCTCCTAGAAGATGATGATGTGGAGGTGCTCGATACTCCCCCAGCTTACACTGCTGAGTCCCTCCTCCTTGACACCGATGAGACCCATTTACTTGGGGATGATGGTCCCTTGCTTGTCCTTCGAAGATCTTTTTGTGCTGCAAAAGTGGATGACACCATGTCCCAGCGTCACTGCATTTTTTAGTCAACTTGCACGATTCGTGGTAAGGTATGTAAGTATATCATCGATTCTGGAGCATGTGAGAACGTTATTTCAGATTCTGTGGTTGCTAAATTATCTCTTACTACTACTGTGCATCCTAACCCGTATAATCTTGGTTGGTTGAGTCGTGATACTGTGATTTCTGTAACTACTCGTGTTCAAGTGCCTTTTTCTATTGGTGATCATTACTCGGACGTTGTGTGGTGTGATGTGGTCCCTATGGACGCTTGCCATCTTTTATTGGGCCGGCCTTGGCAATTCGACCGTCGTGTTGTGCATGACGGGCACTTGAACACCTATTTATTCACCTTTGATGGCACTCGGTTTGTCCTTCATTCCTCTTGCAGGTCGATGCCCCCGCCTTCTCCTGCGGTCATTCTGCTATCCCGCACAGATTTTGAGCGTGAATTGGCTTCCGGGTCCCCTAGTTATTTGCTGCTCCCTCATGATACTACTGATTCTGTTGCTATTCCCAATGTGGCTCACCCTTTGTTACAGGAGTTCGCTGATGTTTTTCCCTCTGAGCTACCATCGGAGTTGCCTCCCCTTCGAGATATACAATGTCAGATTGATCTCGTCCCGGGGGCTTCTTTGCCGAACCGGCCCCACTATTGTATGAGCCCATCCGAGCATGTCGAACTACGTCGCCAGGTAGAGGAGTTATTACAGCGTGGGCTTGTTCGTCAGAGTATCAGTCCATGTGCCGTTCCTGCCCTTTTGACTCCAAAAAAGGATGGTTCTTTGCGAATGTGTGTTGACAACCGGGCTACCAACAAGATCAATGTTCGCTATCGATTCCCCATTCCCCGCCTTGATGACCTTTTGGATCAGCTGAGTGGGTCATCGGTTTTCTCTAAGTTGGATCTTCGGAGTGACTACCATCAGATCCGTATCCGACCAGAGGATGAATGGAAGACGACTTTCAAGAAGCGTGAGGGACTCTTCGAATGGCTTGTCATGCCATTCGGCCTCTCCAACGCCTCTAGCACGTTCATGCGTGTTATGAATCAGGCCCTACGACCTCTTATCAGAACTTTTGTTGTTGTCTATTTTGATGATATCCTCGTCTACAGCAAGTCCGAGACCGAGCACTTTCAGCATCTTCGGGCTGTACTCTTGATTCTTCGCTCTGAAAAGTTCTTTGGGGCACCGCAGAAGTGTGTTTTCTTTACTGAGTCAATGATCTTTCTGGGTTTTCGTATTTCTTCTGCTTGGTTTAGTGTTGACAATGCCAAAATTGCTGTTATTCGTGATTGGCCCATTCCTTCTACTATTACTGAGGTACGTAGCTTTCATGGTTTGGCTTCTTTCTACAGACGCTTTATTCCCCATTTTAGTTCAATTATGGCCCCTATCACTGACTGCATGAAGGGTAAATTATTTTTGTGGTCGGATGACGCAGCTACGGCCTTTCATACTATTAAGGACAAGTTAACTTCTGCACCAGTCCTAGTTCTTCCGGATTTTAGCCTCCTCTTTGAGCTTCACTGTGACGCTTCGAAGGTGGGCATCGGGGCAGTACTCAGCCAGGACGGTCGTCCAGTTGCCTATTTCAGTGAGAAACTTACGGGTCCTCGCTCTCGTTATTGTGCTTACGATGTCGAGTTTTATGCTGTGGTCCGTGCGGTGCGACACTGGCGTCATTACTTGTTTCAGCGAGAGTTTGTTCTCTTCACGGACCATGATAGCCTGCGTCATATTTCCAGTCAGGATAATGTTTCAGCACGTCATTCCTCGTGGGCCGCCTATCTCCAGCAGTTTAATTTTGTCATGCGCCACAAGTCGGGTACCGCAAATAGGGTGGCCGACGCTCTTAGTCGTCGTTCTGCCTTGTTGATTGACATACGTGTCTCTACTCTGGGATTTGATGATTTCACCGCCTTGTATTCCGATGACCCTTACTTTGCTCATATCCTCGCTCAGCTGGCCTCGGGAGAGCCTTCTGACTTTACTTTGGTTGAGGATTTTCTCTTCTTGGGTACTCGGCTTTGCCTTCTGCCGTGCAGCCTGTGGTTGAAACTCATCACCGAACTTCACGGTGTGGGCCATGTGGGTCGTGATCACACCCTTGCTTTACTCCAAGAGCAGTTTTTTTAGCCCACCTTACGCCGCGATGTCTCTCATTTTGTGGCTCGTTGCCACATGTGTCAGATTTTTAAGGGGACTGCCACTAACGCCGGCTTATACCGGCCCCTGCCCATTCCCGATGCTCCATGGCTTGGGGTTAGCATGGATTTTGTTCTTGGACTCCCGCGTACTCAACGGGGCTTTGATTCTATCTTTGTGGTGGTCGATCGTTTCAGTAAGATGTCTCACTTTATTCCCTGCAAAAGGACCTCAGATGCAGTGCATGTCGCCCAACTTTACTTTAGGGACGTCTACCGGTTGCATGGCCTCCCATCTTCGATCGTTTCTGATAGAGATACTCAGTTCTTGAGTCACTTCTGGCGTACTTTATGGCGCATGGCAGCAGGTACTGCATTACATTTTAGTAGCGCCTACCATCCTCAGACGGACGGCCAGATGGAGGTTGTCAATCGCTCCCTCGGGAATTTGCTTCGTTGCTTAGTGGGTGATCACACCAAGTCGTGGGATATGAAGCTTAGTCAAGCTGAATTCGCTCACAATTCTGCTGTTAATCGTAGTACTGGTTTCTGCCCCTTCCGTATTGTGTATGGTCGGGTGCCTCGGGGGCCCCGTTGATTTGATGATGTTGCCATCAGGTATGCACCTCGATGCCCGTGCCAATGATTATTGGGACGAGCTGCTCCAGATTCACGATACAACCCGTGCACGCCTCGCTGCTAGTAACGCCAAATATAAGGCCTATGCCGATTCTATTTGTCGTCATGTGGAGTATAAAGTGGGTGACATGGTTTGGGCTGTCCTTACTAAGGACCATTTTTCGGCACATGAGTATAACAAGCTGGCCTCTCGGAAAATAGGCCCTGTGGAGGTGCTCGAGAAGATTAATCCTAATGCTTATCGTCTGAAGCTGCCCTCCAACATGCACACGTCTGATGTGTTCAACGTCAAACATCTCATTCCTTATGCTTCTGGAGATGAGACCCATCCTGATTCGAGGGAGAATCGTTCCGATGGGGGAGGGAATGATGGAGATGAGACCGCTAAATGATGATATCAGATCTGCTTAGTTATATTTATTTCGTTTGAGCTTTTAATTAAGTACTTTAATTATTCGCTTATTGGGCCTTGTTTTGCCCTAGATAACTTTAGTATTTATATGCTTATTCCTAATTGTTGAGACTCAATTTTTGATAATTAATTAAACCCGGGAATTATCCCTACCTCTTTTGCATCTTTACGCTCTCGCTGCGTCAAAAACCCTCCATTTACATGGTTTTATTTAAATAAATTTAACTATTCCTCTTGAATTTAACATTTTATTTATTCTATTACATTAGTGGACCGATTAAGGTAATTTATTTAATTATTTGGTGCACGAGACTTCACATCAAAATCCAATATTTTTCCATTTTTACAATATGAAAAACTTTATATTACTCAAAACTGAAGTTTTTTTTTTGTCGGAAAAAAATTCATAATGGGAATACATGGGACACTTCAATCCTCACAGAATAAGAACTTACAACAAGAGCATCACTTTACAAAATACAAATACCTAATCATGATTTGGGGGCAGCGAGCTCCGGAATACTAAACAAATTAAAATTCAAAATTCACAGCTTTGCCTAAGATTATTTAGTCGATATTTGAATGATAACGATTTAAAAGATAGCACCTTAGCAAAAAATCATGGCCACAATCTAGCCTTAATTTTATCTATCACATTTTCAACAGGAAAACCATAAGAATTAAAGATGAGATCGTTTCTTTTGCTTCCATATCATCCATACCACACAAGATGAGATCGCTGCTACAATTTGGATTTACCTGTTTCGAAGAGAGCACAAAAGTATAGAAAATGCGCAGAAGGCGATCTATGAACAAATGGAGTAAGATTAAACCAAGAAAAGATATTGGACCAAATATAAGATCCAAAACGGCACTCGAAGAACAAATGAGTGATATCTTCAAGAAGATGTACCACAAAAAACACAAGAGATGTCTTCGTTTACGGCAATAACTTTCCTCTTTCTCAACAAGTCTTTTGTCGACATTCTTATTATAATTTATTTAATCTATTCAAATTATAATTTATACATTTAGTTGTGATCGTTGATGTACCGTTGTCATCACCACCGTCTCTCTGCTTTTCTTCCTCATTTTTCGTTCATCTGGTCTCTTATATCATTTTTTTACTAAGTATGAGTAAAAATTAAGATAATATTTGATCAAATTAATCAAAAAATAACTCAATTTGAGCCCACAAAAATAAAAAATTGCCTCAATTCTCTCTCTCTCTCATCAATTTTATACATTTCATTTTGTATAATGTTGATTGCGGAGATGGTCAGGTTAGGTGATCCTTTCCGCTGTATCAAATAATTAACATGTTGCTAATTTATGTTTATCTATTTACGGAATTCACCGAATCCAACACTATACAAATTTCTTTGTATTTTTTATGCAAATTAAAAGTTGAGTATGTATGCTAATATTTTTGTTAATAATATAAGAAAGATTGTTAACATGTAAAAATAAAAAATTGGACCAAAAAATTAAAGTCTAAATTTAATGCCCGAATAACCCAGACATGCAAAACATTAAGAGTATGTTTGGTTCGTAAGATAAAAGTATCTATCTGTAAAAAACGTGCATATTTTGACGGATAGATACTTTTATCTTACGAACCAAACATACCCTAAAAAAACAACCCAATAAATTAAGGACCTGAAACACAATTGAAGGAAATAAATTTTAAATTTTAAATTCAAATTCAAAAATAAAAATGAAAAACTAATAAAAAATGAAAATGAAACCAATGGAAGCATGGAGTTAAAAGAAGAATGATTTACATATAGGTTCAAGAAAGACACTATATTTACAAATAAGTTCAAAATATTTGCATAGAAGCACATTTTTTTCTGCACAGAAGCACATTTTTTTCTGCACAACACCTATTTGTAAATATAGTGACTTTTTTTGAACCTATATGTAAGTCACCCTTAAAAGAATAAAGAAAAGTATGCAGAAACTTGACGTGAAAAGGAGGTGGAATCCACTTTTTTTTTTTTTTTTACCATGCATGTTTTCAATCTCTACAGTAGGGGTGAGCATGGATCGGTTCGGTTACCGAACCGAACTAAATCACCAAAACCGACATAACCGAATTTTTTATTATTAGAAACCAAAACCGAACCATATACATTAAAAACCAAAAAAACCGAAACCGAAATTTTCAGTTCGGTTTCGGTTTATAACCATATTAACCGAAATATCACTAGTTAAAATTGTATGTGCGGAAACAGGGAGAGGAGAGTTGTGATTTGGTGGTCGCCCGCCGTGAGCTTAGGCGGACGGCGACGGATTGGAATGGGGTGAGTGGCGTGAGGGTGGGGGAGGGAATTTCTGGAAGTGAGGCGCCGTGAGGGTGAGGGTGAGGGTGAGGGTGAGGGTGAGGGAGGGAATTTGGAAGGGGTAACTTACTGGTTTGAGGGTTAGGATTTTTTTTATCTATATGTAATGTAATTATATTTATGTAATATAATATTTATTTAATTTATTTATATATATTAGTAATAGTATTATACATTATAATTATATATATATATATATATATATATATATATATATATATGTTTAAATTTGGTTCGGTTTTCGGTTTTTCGATTTTTTTACCCTAAAAACCAAAACCGAAACCGAAAACCAAAAGTTTAAATATTTAAAACCAAAACCGAACTGAATACCAAATTAACCGAACCGAATTCTTATTTCGATTCGGTTCGGTTCGGTTTTTCGGTTAAAACCGAACAGTGCTCACCCCTACTCTACAGAAAGTATAAAAGTATTTTTTTTTAATTTTAAGTTGATAAGTGACAACTTAAAAAAAAGTGCTTCTACCCTTTTCTGTAAAGGTTGAAAACTTACTACCTCTGTCCCACAAAAGTTTGCATACTTTCCTTTTTAGTTTGTCCCACAAAAGTTTGCATACTACAAAAATGGAAATATTCCTTTAAATCTTTACCTCACAATCTCCACCATTCACATTCTATATGTTGATGGGCGAGCTACCTGAGGCGGATTAGAGGATCAAATGGCCCAACACCAAAGAGGTCGCCAATACACCTCAGGGGTCCAAGGTGCCGACCTTCAGGGTTTCACTCGTCACGCGATGCCGGGAGTACCAAGGCGTTGGAGCTCGCCCAGGGACTCCTCTCAGAGCTCGCCTATGAGCTCGCCCTATAGACAATAGGACTCCGATGGTTGCGCTCTTTTTCCCTCCGTCCGGTTTGTCCACAAGGGTGGTTTACGGCGAGATTTTTAATGAGGCCCATCTAGTCTAAGACATTGTAGTAGGACGAGGCACGACATGGTAAGCAGTGGGAGGGACCAAGACGAGGGTAAGGAACCCTCGTCAACACCGGAAGCCATATAGGCTCGTAAGGTGCCGCCTCACACTCGCATACATATAAATAAGACCTCTCTTGTACGATTCCAACGATTAATACATTTCCTACACTTTACTTTCTCTCTCTACAATTACTCTCTCTCTCTCACTCTATATTATCCAAGAACACGAAATCATAAGATTATTGTTTGGTAGAATTAATCCGATATAAAGCCACATAAACAAACAACGATTAGCAAATTCTATCAACAATTTGGCGCTAGAAGAAGGGTCAATCTGAAAAAATTAAAAATTTTGTCAAGAACAAAAGTTAGGGTTTGTTTGAAGATTTGAAGATTTGAAGGTGTTCTTGATAAAACTCAAGAACACTTGAAGATCCACATACATATTCATTTCTTTGGACGAAAAACCCAGATTTCCAAACAAAAATCCAGATTTTCGGATTTGCAATTTTCTGCCCAAAAGAAGTTTTCAAACGCAAGCGTGTATACGAATAAACCAGATTTCGGATAATTCGTCACGCGCGAGGCTAGACGAAAATTTACACAGCTCCACCTAAGCTGGACGATCATCATCCCGGTGACCTCCCTCCACCTCGGCGACTTGCAACAAGTTACCCCCTCCAAAAACAAAAAAATGGCTACCACTCGAGCTGCCAAAGGACAGACCTCCGCAGCTGCCGGAAGGTCCCGAGGGGGCGACCAAAACCAGGCCGAGGTGGAGACCTCACGCCAGGTGGTGGAGACCTCACAACCACCTCCCCAGAAGAGCACCGCAGCCCCGCGACCTCCGCGAGTTGTTGTGGCACAAGAAGACCTGATCCCTGCCCTGAGGGACCTGGCCAACAACCCCGACGAGCTCCAGTGCACCATCGCAACCTTGCAAAGGTTGCAACAGCGGCAGCATGAAGAGCTCGCCCTAGTGCCGAGGCGAGCTCCAGCTACCACTATGACAAATTCGCTGATAGATAGCGGGTAAAACCCGCCATTAAAAGGGTGGAAAAAACGCTATTGAACATGGTGATATTAAAAGTGGCGCCGAACAACAGCGGTTTAAAACCGCTATTATATCTAGCTTTAACAGCGGTTTTTAACCGCTATCGTATCTTAAAAACCGGTATTATATTTTCTAAATTTGTTAACTCATAAAATCTAAAACAGCGGTTTTATAGACATATAAGAGCGGATTTTAACCGCTATTAAAAGTACATTCAATAGCGGGTAATACCCGCTGTTGTATATTAAAAACCGCTTTTATAAGTACTTTCAAGAGCGGTTTACTTAAGATATAAGAGCGGGTATTACCCGCTATTAAAAGTAAAAAACATAGCGGGTAATAACCGCTTTCTTTTCTCAATATTTTTCCAATATTTAATTATTGCAATATTATATATTTTTTTTTAAAAAAAACCTGTAGTACCATTTTTATATTTTAATTAAAATAAAAAGAAATTTTAATATAAATAACATTAAATCTAAAAATTCAAAACTTTATATCATTACTTGCCAATCATTACAATAATCTTTAAAATGCATTACATCAATATAAATTCAACTACCAATATTGTTCAATAACTAAATTAATTACTACTACATCATTATAATAATCAAATATAGTCTTGAGCAGCACGTTTGATATT
The DNA here is from genome assembly GCA_026898435.1 of Prunella vulgaris. NCBI lineage: Eukaryota > Viridiplantae > Streptophyta > Magnoliopsida > Lamiales > Lamiaceae > Prunella > Prunella vulgaris. The sequence continues at coordinate 985,915 of JAPKLY010000058.1, read as the reverse complement.
CTCTTGTAGTAACATATCTCTCCTCCATTCCTTGGTTCACAACTGATGAATGAAAGTGGCTCACATTGAAGATCAAGCTTCACATTCAAAAAAAAAAATTATCATCAAGGAAACAAAACTTTAACCAATTAACTGTAATATACAAAAAGATAATTATGAACTATTGAACTATATCATTTCTAGAAATCATTCTAAATGAAATTGGTGATACTCCACAAATTACACAACACAAATGCACGTGGCTGCACAACATTAGTATATTCACAATAGTCATGTATTAAATTTGATATCTTAAACGCATACTTACTAATTCACCCAAATTGAGTGACCCCCTTGCTTCTGCTGCCTTCTTCAAACTCTTCATCAAGTATTTATCATAGCACTGTCAGAAAAGTTGCATGCATCTCAATGTGACAGATTAAATAATTGGGGTAATATGGAAAATTCAATAGAAGACTACCTGAAATTCCCAATACCAGGATATATCCAGCCATGATTTGCAGGATAAGACTGTAACTCCCCACATGGACCAAGGCCAATTTCAATTTCAGAGATGAATCCATCCTCAAAGAACTCATCAAACTCAACATGGAAGCTTCTCATATAATCAAAATACACCTACATATTGTTGTCACTAATGCTATGATTTTACACCAAGAAAGTATCAAGATGAAAAACATCTTAGGAGAATTGTAGACATAAAATCTAATATTCATAGCCATATAGGAAAGCAAAGAAGTGACATGGTCTAGTAAGAACAGAGAGAATCACTTGTGACACTTATGGAGCATATTGACTACAAGCAAACATGATTTCTCTAGAAAGAAGTTTCTTAGGTAATAGAGTTATTGCAGGTGACAATTTCTCATTATTGTGGAAACAAAATAAAATGTAGAGAACAGAGATTACAAATATTATAAAAGGAAACTCAAATGAACCTAACATGTAAATCCTAGCTATCTGCTAAAGAAATAGTATACCTCGAGAGCTGTTCGGCCTCTCAAAACCCGTTCCTTGTCAATTCCCCAAGTGAGACATTCATGATTTCTTCTCCCCTCTTTATCTGTGAAGAATATATCAGGATTTTTGTTGCCAACTTCCATCACCCATTGTGAGAATGAAAAGCAATTATGTTGTAAAGACAACTAAGCTGTAGAAGCATATGTTCCATGTTCCACATATAGATTTCAAAGTTACAGTCGACACATTATCAAACAAATCAAAATAGTACATCAGCAAAACAACATAAACATTTGCTTCTCAGTAAATTTTGATAACTAGCTTAAATTTGTTTCACGTTCCACTACAGCTAATGCAGATCAATTTTTGTGATAAATGATTTTGTTCTCACCAAATACAACAAAGTCACAAAATTGCCTAATATTTAGTCACAAAATCGCCTAATTTTTTATTTTTAGTCACAAAATCGCCTATCACAGGGACGCCTAATTTTTAGTCACAAAATCGCAAACTGATATGCACAGCCCACACTTGCAAAAAATAATTTTGAAACCCTAATAAAATATAATCACATTCAATTATACCTTCAGTTGACGGCAGGGGTGCGCGGAGGCCGTGGACGGCAGGGGTGCGCAGAGGCAGAGCGGTGGCAGGGCGGAGGCAGCGCGGTGGCAGCGCAGAGGCAGCGCGGTGGCAGCGCGGTGGCAACGCAGAGGCAGCGCGGAGGCGAGGCTGCGACTGTGTCTGATGCAGCGCACAGGCGTGGGCGGCGGAGGCGAGGCTGTGACTGTGTCTGATGCAGCGCACAGGCGTGGGCGGCGCCGGCGAGGAAGGAGGGAGGCGGTGATGCCTGGCCGCTGAAAATCCGCTCTTACACTATTCCGCCGCCTGGAGTACACCGGAGAAAATGGAGAATCACGTTTGAATTTTTGGGAGGTATCAGCCCGCGAAATGAGAGGAGGAGGAAATGTGTGATGTGAATTAATTAGGGTTTGTTTTGTAATTGATATTTTAATTGATTAATTTAATAAATATTTTGGTATTGAAATTTGTATACAAGACTTGTCTTTGTCCAAGTGGTTAGGGTGTGTTTTTTAACTGAGAGGTTGCAGGTTCGATTCTCAGAGGGGTTTATTCTTTTTCCTATTATTTAAAATGGTTAACTAATTTAATTCTATAAATATTTTGGTATTACATTTAAAACATACAAGATACTTTGTCCAAGTGGTTAATTGCGCTCAATACCTCTCCGAAGGTCAAGGGTTCGATTCCGTGCGGTATAAAATTTTTTAGCGATTTTTAAATGTTTTAATAGCGGTTTTTAAAGTATTTAATAGCGGTTTTTAACCGCCATAATTTTAAGAAAAGATATCATTCGAATTATAGCGGTTATCATTCACCGCTATGTTTCAACTCCGCATTTTGACTTACAATAGCGGTTGAACTTTTAATGGCGGGTTTTTTACCTTTAAAAGTGGTTTTAAAATTACCCGCTATTATATCTATGCTATTAAAAGCGAAATTTGTCATAGTGTACTGAAACTCGGGAGCAGGCGAGACCCACTCAGGGCACCCAAACTCGGGGGAGTACAACGCTCTCCCCACAGAGCAAGAGGCGAGCTCGACCCAAGCTCGCCAGCATAGGGAAAGGACCGGCAAGGCCAAGATGGTGGAGGAGGAGCCCACTCCTTACACAGGAAGAGATTCGGCCTACACCGGGGCATCTGGCACCCACCAATCACAAAGGAGGGAAGTCCTCCAAGACCGACTGGGCCCAAGATACGGGGAAAATGAACGGACGGCAGCCCCAGCCACATCCCGCGGGGACTCCGACCAGCAACCACGCAGGTCCACCCATGAGAGGTTGAGAAGGCCCGCCACCGACAGGTTGGGCCCCCATGGAGGACGCCAATTCCAACCCGTCACGGAGAGGTCACCCCAGAGTGAGGCACCTCGGGGACGTGCGTCCGCGAGACGCACAACTTTCGAGCAACCTTCGCCGGAGGTGACCCGTGATGACGAGCTGGCCTCGCTAAAAAAGGCCGTCGAAATGCTGCAAGCCCAAGTAGCAGCCAAGTCTAGCGGACCTGATGCCACTACTCTCCCGCGTCTCTATTGGCACCTGCCATCCTTCGCGCACCGGTCCAGAAGAAAATCCAGTTCCTGGTGTGTCTGCGTACGAGGGCGAATCCTACCCGAAAGTCCACCTGGCCAAGTACTCAGACTTTATGATTTCGGTTGGCGCCACCGACTCTACTCAGTGCTAAAACTTCCCGCTGACCCTAGGGGACCGAGCTCACCGCTGGTTCTCTTCACTCGCCCTAGGGTCAATCTGCTCAGTTGGCCAACTCTTGCAGGAGTTCTTGGCCCACTTCTCTGGGTTCGGGTCCTACCTTACCCAGAAGCACCGACTCGCCAACATCCACCAAGGCGAGAGCGAGACCGACCAGCAGTACCTGGAGAGATTTGACAAAATCCTGCTGGAAGGCGAGCCGGTGAGCTAGGACACGAAGGTTGTCGCAGCGATGGCCGGACTAAAAAAAGGCACCGATCTCTGGAAGGAGATGTACCTTGCATGTCCCAACACTTACACTGAATTCCGCCACAAGGCGGGGGTGTTCGTGGCTATGCAGGAGGTACTGCTGAAAGAAATTGGTGCTCAGGAGGAAAGAAAGCCCTACGGGAAGAAGTCCGGGGGCGCATACAAAGCCCCCCGGAACTTAAAGGCCTTTGGTGAGGGAGACGAGCTCAAGGAGAAGCACAACCAAGTCCTCACTGTCTCCGTCGACCACGTCTTTACTGCCGTTAAAGACAAGGCCCTGTTGGAGGAGCCAAGGTGGATCCGCCAGGACCGCACGAAGCTCAACCCCAACAAGTACTGTGCCTATCACCAGGCAATCGGCCACTTCACCAGCGAGTGCAGAGACCTCCTCAAATAACTCTGGAAATTCTATGAGGATGGGAAGGTGGCTGAGTTCATGAAGAAGGCCCCAGCTAAGAGGCCGAGGTTCGAGAGGAGGGTGACCTCCGACGATGAGGAAGGGGAGGACGCGGGTCAACACGGACCTCAAAACAGACAAAGGGCACCTCCCCAACCTCAGCAAAATATGGAGCCTACCCGAGAACTCTTGGTTCTCGAGGAGGAGATCGGAGTTGCTGGAGGTCTCCAGGACGGGGGACTCTCCATGTCCAAGAGAAAGAGGAAGGCCGAAATCTGGGCCATAAACCAGGTCCAGGAAGGCAGCTCCAGCCCTAGGTCCATCGCACAGCTTACTGACGAACTGACATTCTCCTCAGCGGACCTGGAGGGGGTACTGACGCCACACAACGACTCGTTGGTGATAACCGCCAACATCATGAACGTTCGAGTTCACAGACTACTTGTGGACACCGGCGCATTCACCAACATTCTCTTAAAATCCACCTTAGATGCCTTAGGTGATTTTGAGTTGTATCTGGAACCTAGCAATGCTAGGATAGTGGGGTTCAGAGAAGCTATAACCGACCCCCTAGGTAGTGTTAGGTTGAGCGTCCAGCTTGTATCGACTGAGGACCCCGAAAGGAGACTGACTAGGCTCATAGATTTCCTAGTTGTCGACCAACAGTCCTCCTACAACGGGTTCCTTGGTCGCCCGTTTATTAATGAATTCAAAGTGGCATGTTCGACCTACTACTACTATTTGAAATTCCCAACTCCAAAAGACGCTGGAACTATAAAAAGTGACCAGCAGAAGGTCCGAGAGTGTTTACTCCAAATTAAAGATGGCCAGTTCAAAAAAGCGGTGACACGGGTCCTAGTCCTTGAAGAGGACGTGTAGATCCCTACAGACGAGCCAAACATCCTAGACGTCATTTCGGTTGAAACTAAGATGATGGAGGTAGGCGATCTATCAGAAATTAACCAAGTGTCAGGACCTGCGCAAGACGCACAACCAGCACCAATGGAGGGATTGGAAGAAACCCAAGTGTTGGGACCTGCGCAGGGGTCGGGACCTGAGCAGGAACAATAACCTTCTCCCATGGAGGTGGTCGATGAAGCCCAAGATAGGGGACCTGCGGGAGGTCAAGAACCAACACCAATGGACGTTGACCTAACTCCCCAGTCACCGCACCATCCCAAGTTGACAAAACACCAGAGGTACTAACAGTTGATGGGCCCGCCCGAGCTGAAAGTCAACCCGATAACCTCAAACCGCGCATAGGTCACGAACCTGCGCAGATGTCACAAGAGGAGTGGGATGAGTTCATCAGCGACCCAAGGTGGAAAAGTCAAAAGAGAAAAGCCACCCCCACGGAGGAATTGACGGCACTCCCGGTGGACCCGGAAAAGGACTTAGAACTTTTCATCGGTTCTGAGTTACCTGAACCGTACCAGTCGAGGATGAAACTATTCTTGATGTCCAACCTGAACGTGTTTGCCTGGTCCCATGAAGACATGACGGGGATCCCGTTGGAACATGCTTGCCACAGGCTCAACATAGATCCGACAAGGAGACCCGTACGTCAAAAGCGAAGGAAATACGGACTAGACAAATACGCAGCTCTAACTATAGAGGTGGAGAAGTTGTTAGACAACAAACTCATCAAAGAAGCTTTGTGTCCGCAGTGGGTCGCGAACCCCGTCCTGGTGAAGAAACACAACGGGACATGGAGGCTCTGCATCGACTTCACGGACCTAAAAAAAGCGTGCCCGAAGGATAACTTCCCACTACCTCACATCGATCAGTTAGTCGATAGCACCGCAGGCCATGAGATGATGACATTCATGGACGCCTTAGCGGGCTATCACCAGATAGCTTTGCACCCAGACGATCAGGAACATAAGGCGTTCTACACCAACAAGAACATGTATTGTTGGGAAAGGATGCCATTCGGACTTATCAACGCCGGAGCCACCTACCAAAGATTGGTGAATAAAATGTTCGACCAACACATTGGCGAGTCAATGGAGGTGTACGTGGATGACATAGTTGTCAAGAGTTTGAGGAAGGAGGACCACCTCGACCACCTCGACCACCTCAAACAGACCTTCGACATACTACGCCACTACAATATGAAGTTAAACCCCAAGAAGACCAGCTTCGGTGTATATTCTGGAAAGTTCCTGGGGCACCTAGTTAGCCAGCATGGAATTGAGGTCAACCCGACATAGGTCCAATGTATAATTGAGATGGGTGTCCCCGATTCCGTGCAGAAAATTCAAAGACTGACTGGGTGCATGGCAGCTCTAAACAGATTCATCTCCAGGTCCGGTGACCGAAATCGTCCTTTCTTCGAGGCGATTAAGGCAAACACGGAGGTACAAAGAGGCGGCCAAAGCCAACAAGATCCACCTCAAAAACCACTTCGTGTGGACAAGTGAATGTCAGCGAGCCTTCGAAGACATAAAAACATACCTGGCAGATACGCAGGTCCTGTCAAAGCCGATACCTGGAGAGAAGCTGTACCTATACCTAGCCGCGTCGGAGGTAGTCATCAGCTCCGTCCTGGTCCGAGAAGAGGCGAAAACACACCTACCAGTGTACTATGTAAGACAAGTCTTACACGAAGCTGAGTTGCGATACACCCCAACGGAGAAGCTGGCTTATGCACTGGTGATGAGTGTTAGAAAATTGAGGCCCTACTTCTTTGACCACCCGGTGGAGGTGCTGACGACGTTCCCACTACGTCAAATACTGCAGCGCCCAGATGCCGCCGGACGTCTGCTAAAATGGTCACTAGAGGTCAGCCAATACGGTATAACCTACGCACCCCAAACAGCGATCAAGGGACAAGCAATCACCGACTTCATCATCGAGCTAACTTTCCCACAAGATCCGACGAGGGGGCGTACAGCTCTGTGGCACCTCTATATGGACGGGTCCTCCACCAGCGCAGCAGCAGGCGCCGGCGTGGTCCTAATCAGCCCGGACAGACAAGTCTTCACCTCCGCAATCCGGTTCGACTTCCGAGCAACCAACAATGAGGCGGAGTACGAAGCTTTGATAGCTGGACTTAGGCTATCATTAGCTGTGGGGGCAACCAATCTTCAAGTTTTCGGAGGTTCCCAGCTAATAATATCCCAAGTCCGGGGGGAATATGAGGCAAAAGATCAGCAGATGATGACCTACTAAAAGATAGCCGCGCATCTGATCTCGATGTTTACGTAGGTTTACATCAATCAGATACCGCGGCTAGAAAACACACAAGCAGATGCTCTAGCCCGGCTAGCCACTAGCAACGGTGAGGCCGAATTCACGGAGGTTGTGATCACCACACTGAAAAACCCCTCGACGTTCGATTACAAAGTAAACCAAACCTCGAGTGGGGGGCAGGAGGACAGTGAAGATGGTGAAGATTGGTGCACTCCAATCCAAAAATATTTGACAGACGGAACAACCCCCGTGGACACCTGGGAAGCTAGCCGGCTAATAAAGTAAGCTGTCAGGTATACACTGCTGGACGACCAACTCTACAAACATGGATTCTCCCTACCCCTACTCAAGTGCCTAACTAAGAAGCAGGGGTCCGAAGTGTTAGAAGAATTTCACGAAGGGATTTGTGGGAGTCACGCTGGGGGGCAAGCATTGGCATACAAGACGATCAGGCAGGGCTACTATTGGCCCACTCTTCGCAAAGATGCCATCAGCTTCGCGCGAAGGTGCCGGAAGTGTCAACTTTTCACACCTAATATCCACTCCCCAGCTAACCAGCTGAAGTCAGTTTTTAGCCCATGGCCTTTCGCGAAATGGGGTATCGACTTGATCGGCCCATTTCCACCTGGTAGAGGCTGTGTGAAGTTTGTTGTTGTAGTAGTAGACTACTACACCAAGTGGGCTGAGGCCGAAGCTCTCACAACAATAACCCAAAAAAGGATGATCGGCTTCATTTGGAAGAACCTGATCTGCAGGTTTGGACTCCCGTAGTCGGTCATCACAGATAATGGAAGGCAGTTTGACGGACAAAAGTTGAGGGACTTCTGCAGTTCATGGAACATCAAGAAGCACTACTCAACTCCGTACCATCCCCAGTCGAACGGCCAGGTCGAGGCGGTGAACAAAATCTTGAAACACATATTGAAGCTCCACCTCGAGGAAAAGAAAGGGAGTTGGACAGGCGAACTCCCGGAGGTCCTATGGTCTTACAAAACTTCCTACCGGGCCAGCACCGTAGAGACCCCGTTTGCCCTAGCCTTCGGAACTGAGGCGGTGGTACCCGTCGAAGTCCAAAACAAGACTTGGAAGGTGGTAGGGTATGATGAAGAAAAGAATGACGAAGCCCTGGCAGTAGAGAAAGATCTGATCGAAGAGACCAGAGTTTCGTCAGAAATGAAGAACGCCACCTACAAGCGTAGAGCAGAAAAGTATTACAACTCTCAGGTCCGAGACCGAAAATTCAAGGTTGGAGACCTGGTGTTGAAAAAGAAGTTGATAGCCCCACCAGGTGTATTCGGTTTAAACTGGGAAGGACCGTTTCGGGTCACCGCAGCCTGGCCGAACGGCACTTATGACCTCGAAGATGCAGAAGGCAACACCTCGTCATACACCTGGAGTGTGGCCCACCTGAAAAAGTTCTATCAGTAGACTAGAATTCTGTAATAGACTAGTCGAAGGTTCGCATCAGAAATGTTGATTGCAACCGGTGTAAATTACGTTGCTATAGAAAGTTGGAAAAATTTGTAAATCAGAAAATTCGCCAAGTGTTTGGACCAGCGTAGCTCGCCAACTATGCGAGCTACCGCCCACTACCCAGGGGAGCTCGCCAGCCTCAGCTCGCCAAGTACTCGAAAACCCGTAATGCGCAAGGACCAAGGTCCCAAACGTTGTAATTGAATTGCTCGAAGGCAAAGGCCAGAGTGCCCAAGGTAGCGAAGGTACCCTTCTTAAAGGGTGGCCAAGCACCTACTGCCACAAGTTAGAAAAATTCGCGAAAGAGACGAAAAATGTCTAAGGCAAGGTTCGTGAAACCCAATCGCCCAACGTGAATTAAACAGAGTGCAACTCGCTACCCTAAGTGGTATAAGACGAGCAATTCGTGGCCCTAAGTGGTGTAAGACGAAGAATGTGCACCATTAAAACAGAGGTACAATCCGTAGTCGTAAGTGACGTAAAATGAACTATTCGCTTCTCAAAGTAGAATTTAAGTACCCATAAAATAAATAAAAATGAGCTATTTTGAAAATTATAACGTAAAGCGCAAAAACGAAGTACGAAGAGTTGGACAAAAAATGGCTCAATTTCAACTAAAAAGACACTTAAGAAATTTTCAAGATAAAAACACTTGAAAATTCCTAAGTGTTCGAAGGGGTGCTGGCCACAAAGGCCGACCAGCTGGCCATCTTTGAAGTACAAAAGTGTGCTCCTTCTGGGCGAGCTATACAAAGCCCGGCGAGCCCTAGCTACTTAACAAAATCAAAAACCCACAAAAATGAAGCTCCTTCTAGGCGAGCTATGGAGCCTGGCGACCTACTATAACTTCAAAAAATAAAAACTAATCTAAGCATCCGGAGCAGCGGGAGGGGCGGCGACCTGGGCAGCTGGGAGGGCGAGCTCGGCATCAGTACATTTTTTGTGATACTTGAGTGTACTATTTCTTATGCATATGTACTATTGAACTTTTTATTATACTATAACTGTTACTATTCATAAATTTTTAAATTTTTCGGCTGATGTCTTTTCTGGCGAGATACATTTATACTATGAAATATACGTATGTACTATAATGTTTCTTATTGTACTATAACATTTTTTTATTATATTAGTATTTTACCCGTACGACGCACGATCAATGATATTTATTAAATAAAATTTTAATTCTATTAATATAATTACTTATCTTATAATATGAATGAATTTAAAATTAAATGTCAAGCATTAATTCTCTTATATATTATCTATGTTTTAAAAGGCATTGCACATTCACTATTAATTACTCACGAAACCCAATAATGCATCACATTCCACTAATAATTACACATAAAGACATCTTTGTTTTATCTTTTTTTAACTTAAATTAAATAATTTGCCTAAAAACTATTTTATCCATTTAATCACTATAAGTTAACTCATACACAAAAATTCCAAAAAATTTAATTATACAATATCTTCTAGGACAGAGAGAGTAGTGATTTAAATTTTGGCATGTGTCATGATGTGGTTAAGTTTGTTGGTGCGTCATTGATTTACTTTTTAAAATTTTGATGTGTAAATTAACTAGTTTTAGGAAATATGAGCCTATATCAAATTTTTTTAACTAAAATTAAATTAAAAAAATTATTATTTTATTTTACTACTTTTGTATATTAATTTTTACTTAAACTTATATATATGCGTTTGTATATATATAGGTACACATATTTTAATTTTGTTAAGTATATTAATTTAATTAATCAACAAATTTTTAAAATTCTTCTTGGGACTATTTATTTAAGAAAATAGTTTTATCAATAAAATAAAATTATTTTATATTGAATTTTATCAATATTTATAACAAAAAATTTAATAATTTTTTATACAACAAACTTTATAATTATGAAAAATAAAATTCATATTAAATTTCATTAAAATATCTTTTAAAATTCTAATTTTTTATTATATATTATAAAAATATTATATACCATGAATCTTAATTCTTACTAATATTTCGCGTGATATGTGGGAACTTACTTTGTTTTAAAATAGAGTGATTTGTGAGGCGATTTTATACTTGGGACAAAGTTTCACTTTACTATTTAAATTAAATTTTTTTTAAAATGTGAATACATTTGTTGGAAGAATTTGTTAACAATGTAGTTTATGTGGCTAATTAACTCTTGAATTCTTCCAAACAATAACTAAAATTATGTTTATGAATGTTTATGAAATGATTTTGTAGTAAGAGAAAGTAGAGAGAAGTTTTTTTTGAATTATGTCTGCTTAGAGAGAGAAAATCATATATAGAGCCCTATTTATAGTTTTTCATGTGAATAGGTGGAATGTTTTGAGCCTATTTAGCTTAATTAACTAACAAGTGTCCTTAACACTAGTTACTTTGCCACCTATTATGCCCTAATTACATTGCTTTTATCTACTACATTACTATTGACTACCTACTAAGCTAATGTCTCCTACTCCGGATAGGGCGAGCTTCTCTGCCTTGTGCTATTCCGAGGTCCAACGCTTATAGTAGGGAGTGGTCTCCTGCTTCCAGCCCTGGGCGAGCTACTGGCGAACTCCTTCTCACTCTGTTGTGTTGACTAGTCAAAGGATGGTGACGTGGCACTGGCCACCTGGGGCGAGCTATGAGTGAGCTATTAAGCCTTAAGCTTTTGATTATTTTAATTCTCCCAAATGAGCTCACTTTAGTTCGCCTATCAACATTTCCCCCCAACTCGTTCATATATTGTTTTCTCTAATATATGAGCGAGCTATTGTGCCCCTCCGGGCGAGCTCAAGTGATGGCGAACTATATTCCAGGTGCTGCCGAGCTTCTTGGCGGCGGTTTGACAGACGTGGCCCGGAATTTGAGGCGTCACTACGTCTTTTTATGCCTTAAAATACGCACCAATAATGCAAGATTTTTAAATTTTTGCAACTTAGTCCCTGGGTTTTTTGGAAATCCCCAAAGTATCATCTTCTTCCTGTAAATTGATAATACGTTTGTCATTCACACTTTTTACACTTCCACGTTTTCAGAGCAAATCTTCAAATCTTCAGAGCAAGTTCCAGCGATTAATCTCCGGTATTGTCAGATTCCCGTTTGATTTTTCAAGGTACAGACATCAATCTTCTTTTTCTTTAATTTTCCTTGCATTTTCCAGTTTTTCATTAAGCTTTGAACACCTTCTTACCAACCTTCTTAAATTCCGGCAAGTTCTTCAGTTTTTCAGCAGTCTTCTCAATTTTCTGACCATCGGAATTTTGAACTCTCGCCCCTTAACAAAATTTTAAATCACACATATATTTTTTGTCTTCGTCTAAGAACCATGTCCTCTCGATCTTCATCCTCGAGTCGTACTATATCAAACCTAAATCCGGGTAAAGGCCCATGACTGAGGACGAGACTATTCCCCAGCTGACCCCAGTGATGATCAGATCTAGTTTTGAGGCGAACTCCGTAGCTTGCCCAGTGTCGGGTGAGTTACTGGGCGAAGTTCGCAGTGACCCAGAAGAGATAGCGACCGATTCCGGGGGAATTTTTGGCGAGCTAGTTCGTGAACTGGTGAGGATAATGAAGAGGAGGTCACTCAATTAGTTGGCCTCTCTGGCGAGCTGGTGCGTGAATTGGAGGAGGAGTCCGCCAAGGAGATCACCACAGCCTACCTCAAGTCAATCAATTTTCCAATGCCCCGAGTGCCAGAACACAAGATTCCTACTACCGTAGAGCATGAACTGGATTGGGAAGAGTACACGGGGAGGTATACGACAAATCACTCATAACAGTTGGAGCAGCTTGCTAGCCGTCTTAACAATTTTTGGCCTTAACGGGTATAAGAACCGACTTACCACAGCCGAGATTAATAGTATCCTTAGTATTGCGAAGCAGAATACTGAGGGCAAAGGATATTATTATCTGAAGGCCCGGCCGGATGAAAAATTCTTGGAAAGCCTACCCAATAAAGTCTGTGACTAGAAGGAACAATTTTTCTTCATCGGGGGAGATTAGCGAGCTTCAACCAACTATACGGGGCAAGAAGAGAGAATTCAGGACCCTGAGGAATACAGGGATGTTAGTAGAAGGTTGATCACTTCAGTGTGAGAGGGTTGATTAAGATACTAATTTAATCAACTCTCATTTGCAGGTCCGAAGCATCAGAGGTGGGGCCACTCAAACTCGCAGATCTCCGAGATATTTGACTATGTCTACGCCGTTTGCTGTGGGCAAAATTACAAGGACAGAGGAGTGGACCACTTGAGTAAGGCAATCTGCAGACGAGCTGCCCTTGTACTCATATCCCCTCACCATCTCGCTATGCGAGCTCCTGAGCCACCTGGTACTGTAGTTCGCTTATAGCTCGCCAATAGTCCGTCTTTCATTGCATATTTCATATTTTATTTAACTAACACTTTATTTCTGATATGCAGCTTAGGGCGTAACCATTGCCATACACCCCTCCTACTACACGCTTGCCAATAAGCTCCGAATGGCTCCCAATCATCCTGGTAAGAAGGGTTCGTTGTCTGCCGTCCTGGCGGCTCAGAAGAAAGGTCAAGTGGTTCCCCCGAAGGGAAATATGGTTGGAAGCTCCGCGCAAGGAGTTGACCAGAAGAAAGCACCCGCCAAAACTCCGGCTAAGGTTCCGGTCACTAAGGACACTGCCGAAAAAGGCATTGAGCAAGCTCCACATCCTCCATCTTCACTAGGTGGAGGTCACTTTCGTAGGGGGGACGGGACTTATGTTAGCGAGGAGGACGCTCGAGCTCACAAGAGGATGAGGGTAGCTGGCCTCGATTCGGACTCTGAGCGAACTGGGTGAGCTGCCTCTGACTCTTGACAGGGAGACTCAGTTCGCTCCATTGCCCCCACCTTCTACTCAGACTCCTCCTCCGCCATCATCACCTTACGGAGTCCGGGAGGTGGACGACACGTTGTTGGGATGGGATCCCGCCCGCTCAGGGTAAGAAGTTCTCTCAAGTTGTTGTAGTAGGTTAACTTTTCTCTTTGAGAAATTTTCTAAGTGTTGATTGTTTGTTTGTAGGTACGCGCCCGCTATGTACCCTGAGAGAAGTGACATTCTGCACAATGCCGCCTGGTCCAAACCTATTGTGACTCTACTCGATCTGCCAACTAGGTTAGCTCGCCGCACCCTTGAGGAGGTGCCAAAATAATGGTCTCAATCCCACTTGGCAATGATTGAGAAATAGAAGCCGATAGATAGTGTCCGGCTCGCCATGCACTACACCAGTGGGGCCCTCCTAGCCACTCGAAGGCCATCGATCAAATTTCGGTGGCCAACAAAGCTCGTTACGAGGCTAAAGGGGCCTTTCTAAAGCTGGCGGAAGAAAAGAAAAAGGCCGAGAAGGCGGCAGCCAATGCGGAGATCGAGGTTAATGCTGTACTGGTGGGTGAGCAAGATTCCCTCAAAAGGCTCGAATCATTACAAGCTGAGTTCGCCCGTCAGAAGGAGGATTTCGAGGTGGCCTTGAGGGCCAAGGACGAGGAGCTCTCCTGTAGGTCGCAGGAGCTCGCTAGGGAACAGGAACTGAACAAGGCTTTGAGAGTTGAATGCTCAAAGCTAAATGGCGAAGTTCGCACCTACGCTACTAGAGTTGCCGAGCTCCAGGGTCTTCTGGATGTTTCAATTTCACCAGAAGTCCTGGAAGTTGCGAAAGGATGCGCCTCAGATCTTGGCTACCTCCTCAGTTATGCCGAGATTTTACGAGCTTATCGATGGGCAGTCGACCAAAGGGCAGATGTATGGGAGCTCCTATTGAAGGAGTACAAGACTTTGTAGCTGCGGCCGCTATCCCTCCGGGTTCTGTTGCCGATGGAGCTCGGGGTAGATTTGAGCTTTATTCTTGGTCACATCATGATTATTGGTGGGCCATATCCCCCTTTGGATGCTGAGACTGAGGGGGAGGATGCAGGTGATGGCGATGAAGAGGTAGCAGACGAGCTACCTACTGATGGGAATGAGCAGGAAACTCCACTTACCCAAGAGCATGTGGGGGAGTTAGTTGGGGGCATTATGGTCGATACCAGCGGCCTGAGCCCGAAAACTAAGATGCCCACGCTCTCTCCCTCTGCTGGGTAGGAGGTCGCCCCCACTACTGAAACTCCACCTGCTCCGGAGCTCCCGGTCGTCGCTGATCCTACTCCTACCTCGGTTTTCGAGACTTAGGATTTTCTGTTTTCTTTTTGTTTCAAGTTGTAGTAGCTCGTTGTAGCTCGCCCGTATGTGGGTATTTTTTGTAATTTTTGCTAGTTAGCCAGTTGGTTGGTTTTTTGTAACCAACACTCCTCATACTTAGAAATTTTCTAAGTTCATATATGAAGTGCTCTCTTTTCAGTTCTATCTTGCTTTTTATTATTGATGCACGTTATTATCTTTTCGTAGCTCGTTTTTATTTTTGGTACGTGTTTGTTCGTCTTGCGTCACTTAGAACCGTGAATTGTTCGTCTTATGTCACTTAGGACTGAGAATAGTACTTTTTATATTGATCTCTTGGGCAATTTGATTTTTTAGAACACTTTGCCTTAGACGTTCCGTAATCGCCTTTTGAGAATTTTTCTAACACTGGGCAGTGGGTTCTTAGTAATCCTTTAGTAGGACACTTTAGTGAACCTTAGCCTTTTAACGACTTTATTGCCTCGAGCTTTGATAATAAAGTTTCGGGACTTGTGCCCTCGGTATTGAGCTCTGAACAAAATTTTCTTAAAAAAGTATATCTTTATTGAATCAACAGTTTTTACATAGGTCGTCATCAATATTTCTGATGCGAACCTTCAATTGATCTATTTACAAGCTACTGTCACCCTTCCTCTACTACTGGTAGTATCTCTTCAAATGAGATGCGCTCCATGTGTAAGATGAAGCTCTCCCTTTCATGTCTTCTAGATCATATGTCTCGTTAGTCCAACTAGCGGTGACTCGGAACGGTCCTTCTCAATTTGGTCCAAATATTCCTGGTGGTGTTGCCAGTCGCTTTCTCAAAACCAACTCCCCAACCTTGAATTTTCTGTGTCGCATTTGGGTGTTGTAGTATTTTTCGGCTCTCTGCTTGTAGGTTGCAATTTTCAATTCTGACGAAGCTCGGGTTTCTTCAAGCAAATCTTTCTCTACGGCCAAGGCTTCATCATTACTTTCTTCATCGTAGCTCATGACCTTCCACTAAATTCCAATAAATTGCACTCAAATAAACAAAAAATTTACGCATAAATTTTTACTTAATAATAAGCTCTCAACACTCTTCTCGTTACATCTCTAAATCTCATATGACTTCCACTATATCCTTTATGTACCTCACTCAAAATATAATGGCCTTCTACAATTGAGTAACACCTCAAGTATGGCAGGAAGAATATTTCTTGTATAGATATTCGCTTATCATGTAAAACCTCGCATAAGTAGCCTTCTTAGGCAAATTCGACCCTTCTAGTTTTTGGTCAGTCCTCAAAAATATAATTAATTTAAAATTTTAATATATTTTTTGTTAAACATAGATCTCGAGTGGTATGTGAGTTATATATATATATATATATATATATATATATATAAAGTGAGTCTTGTCTCTTGTGTGCACTAGGGTGCACCGTATGCACCCAAAATTAATTTTAATTTTGATCTTAACAATTCCCACAATCCCGTCGAAGTTGAGATCAAAATTCCGGCGACTTGCTTTAAAATCCGGTTGTAGCTTCGCTATGGACGATGGCGGCTTCAGACTGGAGCAGCGATCGAACTTCCGATTAGAGGTAGTTTCACGCCCCCATTCAAAATATTCTCCTTTTCTTACTGTACGTAAAACACCACGTCCGGCAGGCCTGGTTTTCAATTCTAGCAACAAAATCTCTAGGAGAAGGATCCCCGTTTCTCCATGATGTCATATTCTTCATCTAATAACCAATTGTGGTTTAAATCCATGATGCCAAATTCTTCACCTGAAAATCAGTCGTGGCTTTAAGATTGGTTTAGGAAATCATGGTAATCCACCGAAATAGAGTCTTGCATCCTATATTATTTTAAAAATTGAGAAGAGGAAAGTGTCTGGTGGATATTGTTTAAATAGTAGTATATATATATATTAATAAATGAGATTATTAAATAACTATTTATAATATACGATGAACAACTTATAATACACAAACAACAATTTATAATACCCATAAAATAATTTATAAATGTAATTAATAAATAAATAAGTAATACCCAAATAATAATTTATAATACCCAAAGAGTAAATTATAATATCCGAAGAACAACTTACCAATACCCAAAAAACAAGTTTATGTAAATATCCCAAGAACAATTCATAATAACCCAAAACAAGTATAAGTAAATACCCGAAGAACAACTTACCAATACTAAGAACAACTCATATACCCAAAGAACAAATCACAATATACCTAAAAAACAAGTCTAAGTAAATACCCAAAGAACAACTCATAATACCCAAGAATAAGTCTAAGTAAATACCTCAAGAATAATTCTCAATACCCCAAGAACAATTTATAATATCTTAGTTGCAAAAAAAAAAAAAATACATAGTGCGGTGTGTAGTGTGTATTTTCAAAAATTCAAAATTAAAGTCAAAATTAAGATTAAAATCCGAGTTCATGGTATGTACCCCAGTGCACCATAGAATTTGCGTATACTTGGGTGCACTATGGTGCATATTATTTTTGATTTTTTAAAACACACACTACACGCCGCACTATATGTTTTTTTGACAATTAGGGTATTAATTATTTTGTGTTCGGGGATTATTAATTGTTCTTGGGGTATTATGAGTTGTTCTTGGGATATTTGCTTTGGGGTATTGTAAGTTGTTCTTGGAGTATTTACTTATATTTGTTTTTGGGGTATTGTGATTTGTTTTTCGGGTACTGTTATTTGTTCTTCGGGTATTGAGAATTGTTCTTGGGGTATTTACTTAGATTTGTTCTTGGGGCATTGTAAGTTGGTCTTGGAATATTTACTTAGATTTTCTCTTGGGGTATTGTGAGTTGGTCTTGTGGTATTGTAAGTTGTTCTTAGGGAGTTATTCTTGGTGTATTAGTTTATAGTTGTTATTGGAGTATTATTAGTTGTTATTGGGGTTTTATATTTTGCTCTTAGGTTAAGAAAGAAATAGACCCATTACTTAAAAGATTGGACTTAGTAAATTAATTCCGGCGATGGGCGGTTGTGGCTTGGATGGCTGGCTTGAGTTTCAAAAATTCCAGCGACTAAAAGGGGATGCGGCTGTGATTCAGCCGCGACTTCCAGCGGTTAAGACTCTGGCTTCTGCGAGACTTTGAGCAGGGGAAGGTGCAGTTGCTAATTCCGGCGAGATGAAGTGGAGCATGGGCGGCAGTTTAGAGCTCCGACGAATGTGGTTGTGGTCGGATACAGAGCATTTCCGTCCAAGGCTTGAGAAAATTTCAGTTTCCGGCGAAGTGACGAGTTTCGAACAGGGTACATACTCCTCTTTCTTTCCGGCGTATAGGGGAGAACGAAGGCTGTTGTGGGTAATTTGCCTTCCATGAATTCCGATTGTTAGTTTCAAGGAAAACGGCTTGTTGAACTGAGAAACAGGTGCGACGAAGAAGGGTGCATTTATGATGCACTCGGGTGCACAGGAGAAACACTCTCTCTATATATTGTTACGACAAATTTTATATTTGAAAATATAAACACAAAAAGAAATTACAAAGATAACTTTATGAAATCAACATGTGTGCAATATCTAGAATTCTTTTGATTCTTCTCGTCAAAAACTTTTGGAGAATTTTGTTCACCATAAGAGAGAGGATGAAGACCTTCCTCATCTTATTGACACTATGGCCAATTTAACTTAGTTGTAATGGGTAATTGATATGTATTTTAAAAAAAATAGTTTTAGTTATTTTCACTGCAAAAATATGAGTATTTTCATAAAACAATACCTCTATTTAGTCATCATTAATTATTTTCAGTGCAACAATATTAATTAGTTGTACCTAATAGTCACTAGCACCATATATACAACGCGGACATTTACTTGCCATAAATTTATGTTGCAACCTTCTATATATATAGGACTGTTAGGAATTTGGTTTTGAAAGAATTTTTAAATGCTCTAATTTGACCAATTTAATGAAGGGCAAAATAATAATTTCAATGAGATTAAATATAATCTATGTGTTCTACTCGCGGAATAGGTCGTTTCGGTATTTTTCGTTCTCAAAACCGAATTACGGTGAGTGAGAAATTAATTCCTAAAGTGGGGAAATAAATAATGATGTGGAGAAATAATAGGTGAAAATAAATTAAAATAATTATTTTCATATCGGATAAGATTCAATCAAGATCTTGCCAAGTCATTGATCTTATAAGATCTCTGATTCTAGCCGTTGGATCAGCCAAGTCAGTGATCCAGACAATCTCCACGTCAGCATTTGAAATGTTCCAGAGTAGTCCAGATTCATGGACTTTAATGCCTCCGTTGGTTCCGAATTTGAAGCGGTCATAACCACCCACTAAGATAGTGGGAATATTCCTTCGTTTAATCCTAATAGAGTTGTAAATTTGTATCTATAAAATAGGAGTATCTTGCATTCATTTTAGAGTTACGATGTTACGGAATAGATAGTATTCGTGTCTCTCTCCCCTTCTATGCATTTAGAAGTTTCAGTTCATAACTTCTGTTGTTCGTCTTTTCTCTGTGTTTAGTGGTGCTACTAACACAGAGATGTCAAAACCGTTTTACATTTGGAGACAATTACGTATTTCCTGTGAGCACTAGCCATGACGTATTTTGTCTTGCGGGAAAAGGTCATACCTTGACTCGATTTTTGGTTTGCTTCTGTTTGATTAAGATTTTCATTCATTGCAGTATATCTCTTTATTTCTGTTGTGTATACGTATTTACATTTCAGAAATATTTTTCCAACAATATTAATTAGTTATACCTAATAGTCACTAGCACCATATATACAACGTGGACATTTACTTGCCATAAATTTATGTTGCAACCTTCTATATATATAGGACAGGGAAATGCGCATAGTGAATCACCACTTCTGATCTTAATATTAGTTAATTAATTTCTTGCATGTGCATTCGATTATTAGCAATGGATCAAAGCAATCTTCTTCAATACTTTGAAGGAAAGACCATTTTTATCACTGGAGCAACTGGCTTTCTAGCAAAAGGTTTTCTCTTCATCTCATAATGCATGCTAATTTCTTACCATCTAACACAATCTCTCTCTCTCTCTCTCTCATACAGTTTTCATAGAGAAGATACTTCGAATTCAACCCAATATCAAGAAAATATATCTTTTAATCCGCAAGTCAAACAAAAAAGCGATTGAACAACGCTTGCAAGAAGAGGTATATATATTATACGATTAAATTGTAGTTTTCGATCCAAAAAAATACGACTGAAACACTTTTGGTATTTATATGTCAAAGTGATATATTTTCTTTCTTTTTTTTTTTTTTGGAAATTTGGTCTCATCCATAAATTTTCAAAACCTAGAATGCTAAAAAAGTCGAAGAAAACTACCGGACCAAAAATGTTGTAAAAAATAACCGTTTTCCAGCCCACTCATTCTCTTGGGACCTAAATTGCAATTTACCCAATGCTACATTTGCAAAATATATATATATTCTTTATGTCCAATTTTCCTTGACAAATTTTTCATTTTTAGTCTATCCAATAAAATAAGTTATACTATTTAAAAGGGCAATATTTTAAACTATTCATTTACCTTTACATTTAATATGCCTACTTTTCTAAAAATCGTGACTAAGTAAAATTAATGGATGGAGGAAGTATTTTAATTATATTTAAATAAAAAATCAATTTCTTCTGATCCTTTGATGTGTAGATCTTTGAGAAAGAGCTTTTTCGAGTTGTAAGAGAAAAGTATGGAGAAGAGTTCAGCTCAGTCATATCCCAAAAAGTAATTCCTATTACAGGCGATTTGGCTTGTGAGGATCTAGGGATTACCGATTCAGAGTTGAGAGATTACATGTGGCAAGAAATAGATATTATTGTCAACTCAGCTGCAACTATTAATTTTTTTGAGAGGTATACTTCCACCGATTTAATATATGTATGGGTTAAAAAAAAATCACTATATTTACAAATTGATTCAAAAAATTTGAACGGTAGTATATTTTTTTTGTACGGAAATTATTTTTTTTGCGCAGGACAAATATTTAATTTTTGTCAATTTATTGAACCATATTGTACTTTTCTTAATATATTTTATTGAACTAACAAATGTAATCCTTTTTCTTTATAATTTTACCACTTTTAATTGATTAGAAGATATGCAATTAAATATAGAAATGAGAGAAGAAAGAACATTGCAAAATATATTTTTCAAGTAAACGATATATATATATATATATATATTTTCGATAAAAAAAATGATATATTTTTTTTGTTTTTGGTAAGAGAAAATTTCATTTAATCCGTTTATATAGAATTACACATTAACAATTCAGAACCAGGTTAACCAACCAATCATTATTTTATTTTTTTTACAAAATTCTAAACTTCTAAATGAGAATCAATTCCACAGTCTCAACTTAATACCTCCATAACTTTATCTACTGCAAAATCAACACCATAGAAAATAATTTCATTTTCCTTTTTTTTCATAATTTTCATGCCACAAAAAGTCAAACAGTAGTAGCAATTTTTTTTCAATCTTACCCCTCAATGTACGACTTTGAGTGTAAAACAGTGGATCAGATTAATCCAAGCCAATTATTGCATTTCAAGTAAACAATATTAATTTAGTGGAAATAAAAATTTAATTGAAAAGTGAAATTTAAAAGTGTGATTTGAGTGAAATGTGGAAATATATGTAAAGTGACAAATATTTTGAGATAAGATATGTAGCTCTATAAGCAATAAATATTTTGAAACATATTAAATAAGAGAGAGTATAAATTAACTTTAGAACAATCCAAATCTCATTAATTGGCAACTGTTTTTGTAAATTTATAGCTGAACATGATCAATGAAATTATTGTTGCCACATGTTAGGCATGGGGAATAGAAAATCTATAAATTAAATGATGGATGCTACATCATTAAATAATGTGGTCAAGTCGAGCTGAACTGAAGGGGACAACATTAAATTAAAAAAAGTTCCTTAATAATTTAAATAAAGGGTGATTTATATATAGGTTAAAAAAAATTACTCCCTCCGTATTTCTATAAGTTGCTCGTTGCTTTTGGGCACACGAATTAAGGTAAAAGTGAAAAAGTATAAGTGATGTGATGAAAAAAGTGAAAAAGTATAAGTGATGTGATAGAAAAAGTGAAAAAGTATGAGTGATGTGATGGAGAAAAGTGAAAAAGTAATGAAAATAGTGTAAAAAGTATTGAAAATAATAATAAAGAAGTGAATAGTAGTTTCCAAAAAAAGTAAAAAAACAATGAGCAACTTATAGAAAGACGGACGAAAATGGCAACATGAGCAACTTATAGAAAGAAGGAGGGAGTACTATATTTACAAAGTAAATATATGTGTTGTGAAGAAAAAAAAAGTGCTTCTGTGCAAAAAAAAAAATACTTTTGTACAAATATTTTGAACCTATTTATAAATATATTGACTTTCTTAAACTTATATGTAAATCATCCTTAAATAAATTCAACTTAAGCTCAATTAATAAAAGGTGTAAGTTGCAGTAAGAAAATCTATGCAGCTCAACGTATCAAATATTTGACTGATATTACTATGTCAAAAAGTCCCTACGTCCCATAGCAACTTATAAGAAGGGAGAAACACGCATACTAAAAAAAGAGAGGAATAAAATAAACAAAGTATTTTCTCTGTCCCATAATTGTTTTCACACTTTCCTTTTCTATCCGTCCCACAATTGTTTTCACATTCTATAAATGAAAACCTACAACTTTAACTTTATCATCACACTATTCACATATTTACACAAAATATCATTACTTTTACCCTCAACCCAACTTACTTTATTATTTTAATAATATAACTTTGCACATCATTCTACTTTTCTTAAAAAATGTGTACTCTCTCAAGGGTGAAAACACATATGGGACGGAGGGAGTATTATTTTGAGGGGTAATTTGGTAAATTATTATGTATAAAGTAAAAATATTAGTTGTATTGAGTGTAATGTGTTCCAAAAAGTAAAAAAATAATGACATTTTGTATAAATATGTAAATATTATAAGAGTGAAATTTATGAAAAAAATTTCTTTATCTGATCTGCAAATTCTTGTTTAACATTTCAAAAAGAAAAGTCCGTAAATTTTGGTGGGAATGGGGGAGTATAACTTTATATATTTGGTGGTCTATAAATCTTTATTTTTTCTTTTACACAGATATGATGTAGCACTTGGAGTCGATGCTTTGGGCACCATGCATGTCCGAGACTTTGCCATTAAATGTCTAAAATTAGAAATATTTCTTCAAGTGTCCACGGGTTAGTTGCTTTTTATGTTATATTATAAATGACAAAAAATTTACGAGACCATATAAATTTAGACAGCTTTTGATATTTTTTTTTTACCTACATATGTTATAAATATGACATAATTCTATTTTGCTAATAATTAATAATTGCCAAATTTTATGTAAATCAATTTTATCATGTAATTAATTTATATGTTGTGTGTATACTTTAAAGATATAATTATTTTATTAAAAAATAATAATTTAAAATGGAGTAAGTCTTTTGAGCACCAGATGCTCCGTGAAACTCAAATGTATTTTAAAAAAGTTACACAATTTATTACTGAAAAGTCACACGTATTATTACTGAAAAGTTATACAATTGAAAATAAACTTTTCAGTAATAACATGTGTGATTTTGCAGTAGTATTTTGTATAACTTATTGAAAATACACTTGAGTTGTGCGGTGCATGTGGTGCATACAAGTCACAAGACCAATACTTTAAAATAGAATTAATACTATTTTCGTCCATTTGTTTTGATCTCATAATTACTTACTTTTTTAATTTAGTCCTTAAAAAATTCAAATTTACCCAAATCATAATGGCAGAAAATTGCATTAAACGACACTGTTTTGTTTATGTGTCAATCACGTGCTACTATTTTCAGTCATTTGGGACTGATTTGGGTAAATTTCAATTGTTAACAAAATTTAACATGTAAGTAATTATGAGACCAATATGAAAAATAAAAAAGGTATGTGATAAAAATGGTATTAATTCCGAGTCACATTGTCTGTTTTCACACGCAGCATGCTGACTCGATAAACTCCTGTTATACAAACTGCAAACTCTTATTTGCGGTTTTAATTTTTGTTTTATATTTATTTTATTGGAGAAAATAACTTAGTCAAGCCACATCTAAAAAATAAAACGACACCGTTTCATGCAATTTCTGATTATTTGAAACTGATTTGGATAAATCTAAAATTGCTACGGGATTATATTAAAAAAAATTATGGAATTAATATAAAAAAGTAAAAGAATTATGAGACAAATGTAGTATTATTCCCCTTTAATAACTATTTAAACATGAAAAATTATTAACTGAATATATACATGCATGTATGTAGCTTTTGTTCATTGCACAAAAACAGGACTCATCAAAGAGAAACCACTTGAGATGGGTGAGACACTTCCTGGAGCTGAAATTACACATTTAGACATCAACATTGAGAGGACTATAATTGAGGAAATATTAAGAGCACTTCGAATTCAGAATGCAACTGAAAAAGAAATTAATGGAGCTATGAAGGATTTGGGTATCAAAAGGTTCATCCAAACAATTACAAGTATATGCAACTGTTTAGTTGTCTATTTTGGTATATATGGGCAAGAGGTTTTTTTTTTTTTATTTCGACATTTAACTTGTTGTGTCACGAGTCTGATCAAGAATGTTCTTTTTGAGTTTTAAGTGCCTTTTAAAAATTAATTTTAATATGAAAATTAGTGGTTTTTAAAATTTAGACAATTTTAAAATTTATTCTTTTAGGTTATTTAGTAGCGTATGTTTTAACTTTACGATAGAAATATTATTGAGTGAAGTAAAAATATAATAATAGTTAATTGATATATTTATATATGTAGGTTATTTACAGAGACTCTAAGGTTTGGATTTTAAAATTTTATTTTCAAAACTCAAACTATAATGAGTTTTAGATTTTAAAATTCAAATACGGATTTTTAAATTCCAAAAAGAACATTTCAAAAAAGTTAACATAATGGAATATAATTGGCAAATGAAAATTTCTGCCCATTATAAAAGTCCAAACTTATGAAAAAAAGTGTGAAATCAATTTATTTATTTAACTTTTCTGACCGCAAAAATTGACAAACTAACATGAATTAATTTAAGAAATCCGATTTAGTCCGATTATGTTGTTTTCAATATACCATTTTGCTACCTAGCTACAAAATAATCGAGTAGTCACTCTATTATAATTTGAAAAAATAATACACTTATAAAATGCAATGCATTATATACTAAACTAAATAATTTGTTTGGATTAAATTATTACATATTTATGTGAAAATTTGTTTGATCAGAGCAAAGATGCATGGATGGCCAAACACATACGTTTTTACAAAGGCAATGGGAGAGATGTTGTTGGAGAAGCTCAAGGGAAAGACTAATGTAATTATAATTCGTCCAACAATTATCACAAGTACTTTTAAAGATCCATTTCCCGGTTGGATTGAAGGAGTAAGGTATATTATAAGATAAAGGATTGTATGAAAATGGTTCATGATAAGTTTATTATGAACAAGTTTTAAAGTATCAAACATTTAACTAGGTGTATCAAAAATCTCATCAGGTGTATCAAAAGTTGAGGTCAATAAAATTTATATATTGACTTCAACTTTTGATACACATGATGAATATTTTGATACATTTGACCAGATATTTGATACATTAAGACAATTTCATGATAAGCTTATCATGAACTATTTTCACTCAATACCTACTCATATTATAATTATCTTTTCCCACAATTTATTATATATATAGGCATAATATAGTACTCACTCTGTTCCACATGAATTTGCACACTTTTCTTATTTAGACGTCCCACACAAATTTGCACATTACTAAAAAATGAAACATTGATTTACGTACACACTCACAAACATATACAATATTTATTCATATACTACTACTTTATATATAAAACATATTTTTTTTTTAAAATATGTCATCCCGTATGGTCCAAATTCCTACGGGACGGAGGGAGTAATATTTTCTTCTATGTATAAGTCTTATTATTACTATATTCAGGGAAAATGAATCCCCTTAAAAGGAAGGATTTTCATATTAGTTAGAATTCATAAAAATTGCGTCTCAATTTAAATTCTGTTAAAGGAAATTACATTTATGTGTCTTCATCAAAAGTATTTACTAGAAGGATAGTTTAGTCATTTCATTATGTATCTTATATTTTTGTAACCCTAATTTGTAACCTATATAACGTGATCTCATACACAGAAATAGTGGAATAATCTCCTGGCTTGGTACGCCCCCAGATGTAGCCTTTCAGGTGAACTGGGTCAACAAATTCTGTGTTCTTCGTTTTATGTTTTCAGATTATCCTTAAACACGTTATCAGCACGAGCACTACCAAAATTTGATTTCGAAAATAAGAAATTATATGCACTGTATATTTCAATTTTCAAGGAAAATTTTCATGGAAAAGTCCTCAAAATCATAAACCCTAGCCGCCATAAAAAAAATGCCACATTCACTGTTCCACAATATAGAATCCGGCCACAAACACACAAAGCCGCCGCACGATCACCACCGTCTACAGTACCCAACTCTCCTTGCATCGGTAACCAATTCCACACCACCGATGTTCGACGCACCACGACTCCACTCGCTGATAACCGATTCCAGCGGGTGGTACGCGAGATTGCCCAAGTTTTCAAGACGGGTCTGAGTTTCCTTGCTCGCGACGAAGCTGTGCGCGATTTGAGCCGGCGGACGCGGCTTCAGATTTCAGGCGACGGCCATGGATGAGTGTTTCCAACGGTTGTGGGCAGCAATTGTGTTGTTGACGGATTCAAACGGATGAGTATGTGCTTCGATTCGCGGCTGTGGGCAGATCGATTGCTGGCGCGTCGCGAGGTGGAACGACGCCTTTGGTGGTGGTTTCTCAGACAGCGTCGGAGGCGATGGATTTCGTTTCCAGTTTTCCTTCAATTCCGACGACGATAATCCCTGCCAGCGAAGAGCCGTCCTCGTCCAACAATGTCACTCTAAATGCCACTCACTGTCCTGGTATTTTTTTTTCTTCGCCGGTGCGTTACTGGTAATTGGGTGTCTCCATTTTTGTTCTTTTGGTTGATTGAATACCCTGTTTCCATTCTGTGGCCTATCTGTTTCTACATATGAGTAAAATTTCATATCAAATTCTCTGCCTCTGAAATCTGATCAATCATGGTTGAATTGGATTTGGTTGGTGAATTGAATGGATACTCTAAATATCAAATGATTTTAAAAATACAAGAATGATAATTTAATATCAATGAATATGGTATGATGTGGACTATGTTCTGGCCTCAGTCAAAGAAGAATTTTTTTTTTTACAAATTATGGAGAATGAGATAATTTAGCTCGCCTTCTAAGGTTTGGTAGTTGTTGGATGCTACTGTTTTTATGGAATGACTTGGTGAAAATCATTTTTTTCTCTGTCTATTATTGACGTGATTTTGATCCGGAAGTATTTGATGAATTATGCTTGCCGGTTTGGTTATTGATTTGTATCCAATGGAATTGGATTACTGTCTCTAATTATTTTTCCCCTGCAAAAATTATTTAGTTGCTAAGATAGTCCATTTTATTAAAGAGCCTCTGTGGATATTGCCTTTGGAATTTGGGTTAACAGTAACCAGCAGGAGGAAAATTAAAACAAAGGAGATAATTGCTATTTTTTTTAATCCTCGACTCTTGGGCTCTTCAAAGTACAGAGGTGTTATTTATTGGAGTCCTTACAATAGGATTTTGCTATGGTAAAAAGGCTTAATCCCTTTTAAATTTTAGCAATTAGAACTGTTTGCCGCAGAATAGGCTTGTGATTATTTGTTGTAGAACTTAAATTTTTTTATTTTTTTTGAAGAGTATATATTGGTATACATATATGTATTACTATTGTAAATCTTCTTGATAAAGAAATTTTTTTTATGGAAGATAATTATGAAAACACATTTATGTGATGAAGTATTATCACAAAGCATCGATCAATTTGTGACCTATCTCAAAATCTAATTCAAATACATACATTTGAAAAGAAAATATTATTGTATATTGCTTATGCTTGCATACTTAATAAATACTCTTTCTTGTGTTACAATAAATGATTGAATGCACTCGACCTGATTATATATTGTATTGGGCTCAAAAGAAACTGAGTGCCTTTCTCGCATTTTCAAGGAAAGAATTTATGTTTCCAAAATTAATCATTCACGGGTGCCAAAGGCAAAGCACTGTCACCAAAGAAAAAGCATTGTCTGATAAGGTCAAATTGAATTGATATTATATTGACTATATTTTACGTGAAAAATACCTTATATTACACAAAGAACAGTGTGGGACCTTAAATGCCCTATATTACACAAAGAGCATCTCATATGGATGACACAATTTTTTTAAGTCTATTGAGACAAAGTAATTTTTCAAGACTTGTATGGGATGTAGAGGTCATAGTGATATCACATCAAACTATTATGCAAGCACAAGATAGCAGTTACCTATAAATGGGATCTAAAGTACATGATACCACTATACGAAAAGTGACACCTAATACACTTCTGAGTGTTCAAAAAATGCTTTAAAGGCATGATGCCTTATTTCTTTGAAATATTTGTAATGGTCTTAAAGTTATTTAGACAAGCAATGAGTTTTGAGTTAGATTTTGATATGAGACATTAGTTTTATTAATGTTGGTTCATTAGATTTTATTCAAAAGTACTGAATTTATTTAGTATACATGGTTCGAATATAATATTATCACGATGTAAAGTGATCCATCTACGAAATAAAAGAAAATATTAAATGAAAAGCAAATCATTTTACTCAAAATGAAAAATAGATCATTTTTATTCAAATTGAAAAGTAAATCATTTTGTTCAAATTGAAACTCAAAAGGATATGAGATTTCTAAAAAGAACAAGGAACAATGTCTAATGAGACAACTGTTAAAAAAAAAAGGGCTCCGTATGAATCAAGAGCTAATCGAACCATGTAGAAATTTATAAATATTTGTGCCAACGTTATTTATAAATATGTTGTGAGAATGAAATTTTAAATATATCAAATAAATGTGAAATAAAACACATTTTAAAGGAATTGAGATGTCAACTAGTGGGATGCACCTCACTACTGTTCGGATTTTTGAACTATATTTATCACTAACGGACTATGTGATACCAATTTATAATGTTGAAGAACTCGCATTACATCTTTATTTTTAGAGTGACGCATGAAATGAGATGAAAATTGATATAATGCACGATATCGATCTTCTTACTGCATTGTCGCACTTCTTATTTTCTGAAGCACCAGATATACTATTTACATCTCACTCTGCCTCATTATAAATTTTTAAGGCAAGTCACTCACTTTGCAAAGCCTACTCTTTAGCAAAAGTAACATTGAGACCTGTTTTTGCTAAAATATAAAATAAAATATTTCATTCTTACACAAGATACATGATTATATTTGTGGATTAATTAATCCAGAATGCGGATCATTCAAGTATTTTATGGTATCGTATTATACTTTGACATACGGGTCACATGTCACTTTATTTTCCACAGGACATTATGCATGCAAAACTCTTAGCACAAAGTACATGTCTTAGGGCTCACCACCCTAATCACAATGTCAGATTATTACATCAAAAGCATTTGATGATTATTGCATATATATCAAGATCAATGTAAAGCATCTTGATACCCACGTGCTACATAAAATGGTCTCGCAGAGGCCACCATCTAAAGAAGATAAATGGTGGTTAGGCACTGATTATGCGCACTAACATGCTTATCTCTGCATGGGGTTTATGCAATACTGCATGCATCTTTACTTATTCGTTCTAGACCCAATGTTAACAACCTGCGTACCAGTTGGTAACTGGATATAAGCCTGATATTTCACATTTAAGCATTTTTGTTGTGTAACATATGTGTCATTTGCGCCCCCACAGCGCACTAAAATGGGTCTCAGAAACAATTAAGTATTTATGTTGGATATGAATCTCCAACAATTATCCACTACTTAGAACCTTTGATAGACGACCTATTTACCTCTAGATTTGCGGGTTGTCACTTAAATAAGACAGTCTTCCCGTCGTTAGGGGGAGATAAGAAAAAGAATTTTCTGTGGGAACGACAGGAAGTATCGTGGTCGATTCTTACTTTGTCTCATTTGATCCCCAAAACTTCACAATGAGAAAGTGATGTAAAATAATAAATATTCAAGAACGTAACAGATTCGATGCCTGATTCGTTCATTGATATTGCTAAAGTGACTGGGTCATACATATCAGCTGCAAATGTGTCTGCAAGGTTAGAAGTCCCCAATAAGGGGCACAACACCATCGAAAAGGTGTTGCAACCATACTTGGTGGAAGTGTGGTTGAGGCCGTGGCTCCCAAAAGGAAAAGGGGGAGGTCACCTGGTTCGATTGACACCACCCAAAGGAAGGAATGGTAGGTGTGGCACAATTAAATATATCGATCATCAATATCGAAAATACATCTCATGAGATTGTCTCTGTTTATAGTTATGTCCAAGAATCATTACTGGAGGACGCTCCGATGTTTAATATGATTCCAGAGAATGAAAAATCTCTATTGATTATGAGAGTGCATATAAGTCGATGGACAGACATGGCCCGCAGATTAGTGATGTATTTATGTATAATGTTGCTCAAGAAAATATAGAGCACAATGAAATCGAACCAAGCTCAGTTGTAAAATATCAACAAAGAGTAAACTGGCCTAAAAACAAGAATCAATCCAGGTAGAACTTGATTCTCTGACAAAGTGATAGGTATTTGGTCTGGTAGTGCTAGCCCGACCAAGTGTAAAGCCTATAGGACATAAATAACTCTTTGTCATAAAGCGTAATGAGAAATATATGGTCCTGATATAGAAAACTTGCTTTATAGCGCATGACTTCTCATAACGCTCTGGAATTGATTATAAGGAGTCATACTGTGTTATAGACATTATAACGTTCTGCTACTTAGCTTAGTAGCATCCGAAGGATTGGAAATGCAGCTTATGAATATGGTTATTGTATATCTCATAGGGGATCTTGATTCAGAGATATGTATGAAAGTGTCTGATGACCTTCTATTAACCAAGTCAAGTGACTACTTGATTGGGAAATGTTACAACAACAAAGAACAATGCCCCTTCGTATTTATAAAGAAAAATGAGTTTTGGGTTTGCGATTATGATACTTATGTTGAGGGATGAACATAGGTACTCTTAATGAAATTAGAGAAATCCTGAAACTAATTAAAATTATTGAGATAAAGGATCTTGGGAAAACTCAACTTTATTGAGTTTGTGGATACTTATCCACCAGTCTGCATATGTCCAAAAGATGTTCAGGCGATTTAATATGGACAAAATGCATTCTGTTAGCACTCTCGTGATCGGCCGATGTTTAGATTTAAAGAAATATCCCTTTCGTCCAAAGCAAAATGACGAAGAGATATTAGGAACTGAAATTCCTTGTTTAAGTGCAATAGGCGCATTATTGTACTTAGCTCAATATTTTCGGCCAGATATTAATTTCTCAATGAAGTTGTTAACTAAATTTATTACAGGACCAACATAATATCATTGGAATAGTGTCAAGAATGTACTTTGATACTTAAAAGAAATCATTGATATGGGCATGTTATTTATTATATAAATGCTTTAAGGGACGACAAATGAAATTGCAACCCTTGAGAAAATATTGAATGCTATCCTATACACTTATACACCAAATAATATGTTATTTGGATCTACTAATGTTGGTTATATCTTAACCACATGAACACCCAAATTGATTATGTATTTACCATGAGAAACATGGTATATCTTGGGCATCAACTAAGAAACTTTGATAGATATCTCTTAAAGCTATTTAGAGATTATTACCTTACATATAGTAATTTGTGAGTGTATTTAGTGAAAGTCTATCATCACACATTTAAGGAATCGGTGGCTTGAGTTCTACCACTAAAGATCATTTATGTGTATACGAAAAATACATTGCATGTATTGAACAGATGAATCTGTGCTATATAGGTGATAATATGAAGTATATATCAACGAAGTTTTTCTATAACATGCGACAACAATCTTCGTTCATGATTCAAGTAATTTAAGTAAGCTCTGAAGAAATTTTGGCTGAATTATTTACATAATCATTGTCCAAGATAACTTTGAGAAACATCTTAAAGGAATTGAGATGTGTAAAATTTATGAGCTCACTTGATAGATGTACCTATCAGTTGAGAGGTGTAGACTTCAGGGGGAGTCTTAACATAGGTGCGTTGCAACTCATTTTCACTTCGACCAAGGTTTATTTTTCTTATATGGATGTTACTTGGCAAGGTTTTTATCGAGGGCAACATTCATGCACCATCCATCCTTTTGATTTGGCACAAGGGGGAGTGTTAAAGGAAATTACATTTATGTGTCTTCATCAAAAGTATTTACTAGAAGGATAGTTTAGTCATTTCATTATGTATCTTATATTTCTGTAACCCTAATTTGTAACCTATATAACGTGATCTCATACACAGAAATAGTGGAATAATCTTCTGGCTTGGTACGCCCCCAGATGTAGCCTTTCAGGTGAACTGGGTCAACAAATTCTGTGTTCTTCGTTTTATGTTTTCAGATTATCCTTAAACAAATTCTTAATTTTAATTAGTTTTGTTAGTTAATTTATCTAGTTGTATTCTCAAGACACGATCATTTTTTCGAACTGAATTTCATCCTATTAACTTTCAAAATTCTATTCTTAATCTTTTGATTCCTTATGTTTTGAAAGTTAATAGGGGGAAATTAAGTTTCAAGAAAGTATTTTTTTCTTTTAAAAAATCACGTCAATTCAAAACTTATTACTCAATTGATGTAGCTGGACGAAAGACTAAAAATAATACCCCCTCTATCCCTAATTAATTTGTACACTTTTTATTTTGGGTTGTCCCAAATTAATTTGCACACTACTTAAAAGAGAAACATCGATTTGCATGCACACTACAAAATTTTTCACACATTTACCCATATACCATTACTTTATTTAAAAAATACATTTTTTTTAAACCACGTGTCATACCAGGGGTGCAAATACCCCTGGGTCGGAGGTAGTAAAAGATAATTCTAAAAATTAAAAGGGACGAAAATTAATTATCAAAAAGTATTGTGAAGGAATAAATTCTGATTTATCAAGTTATACCAAATTTACAAATAATTTTACCAGTATATATGTGATCATATGTGGTAGGACTTTGGATGCTATCTTTCTGGCCTATGGTAAGGGTAAACTGAAATTCTTCGCTGGGGATCCTGCATCAATACTTGACGTGGTGAGATTATATTCCCTGTATCCATCAAATTATTTCTCATTTTTCGTTTTTATTTGTTCATAAAACTTTCTCATTTTCTTATTTGAAAACAACTCATACTCACAATTAAAATTTGGGCCCCATAATATTCTCATTTTTTTTTATTTTATCTATCATTTTAATATAATACTACTTTATATTAAATTTCGTGCCAATTATAAAATGGGAAAAAGTTTCATGAACAGTAGTAGTATATATTTTCTACATATTTATATGAATTTAATTAATACCCACTACAAATTAATTAAATTAATTTGAACAGAATGCTATGAGCTTACCAATCTCATGTATTTTATCATATTTTTCACAAGATGATAGCAACATTCTATCACGCACTCTAACCATCATTTATATCTTTTCCAAACACACAATTGGATTAGACATCTAAGTCATCAACACTATAATGATTACAACCGGCTTAATAAAATTTTTTGAATTATTGTTAATCACTTAATCACACTTAGTTAAATGTTGCAACCCAAATCAAGGGCAGTTTCAATTTCAAGGTTGCCCGAGTGATGATGTGTACTGAAAGTTGTCATGTCACCTCATCACTCGGACAACTTTCCAATTGTTGGGTGGTTTGAATGTCACAAATGATACATATTTTTTATTAGCAATTATATAAAATCTTGATTTTATTTACAAGGAAAGATCACCCATTTTATCTAATATTATTCTGGATATAAAACACTACAAGTGTTTTAAAAAATTAAAGTAATTAATAATTGTACTTTTTTACACCTCCAGACTTCTTTTTATCTATCAGTGGTGGTTGATTTCAACTCTTTAATGCATTTTTTTTTTTTACTTCCTGGAAAAAAATAGAGAAAATTAATTATTACGGGCCCAAATTTGCAAGAATTAAAATTCTACAGGCCTAATTTGCTGCAAAAATTAATGTTAGCTTACATTTTTTAAAAGCAAACAAATCCTTTAAATCGCTACACATTATACGGATCTTAAAAAAAGTTTTCCCAACTAAACTTGTGGTAATGCAAACATATTAATTAACTCCAAATTATTACATTTAACACTTAACACTATTATTTTCCGGATATTCCACAATAAACTTCACAACGAGCTTTCTTATAGGCACGTACAGATCATCAAACAGATAAAAAGTATTCTAAAAAAAAAAAAACTTCACACCCCATAAATAAAAATAGGAGGAAAAGTTAGTACAAACCCAATGAATATTTGGAGGAGATTAGTCATCCTTAATTAGCTACTAAGGTTCCTAAGACCAGTTGATAATAAAAGTAGTTTAATAAACTTATAACTTTTTTCAATATTTTAATGTGAAACAACTCACGTGTGTAATATTTCAAATCTCAAAATTAATATCTTACGCTTCTTAAATATTTGAACTTTCAAAAAACTCTCCTGCATATGAAATTGTAGAACACATTGCATTTTAATTATGAGGTACTCGATTAAAATACAACAGCCAAAATAAACCAACTGTTTAGATGACAAATTACAATCATATAATCCTGATCTCATATGAGACAATTAAATTGTTTAGAAAGAAATATTTTATCAGGACGTAATTTAAAGAGATTGACAAAATAAAGCGTAATTTTTAATGCTGATAAAATGAGGATCGCAACTTTAAAATATGATAAGTTGTAGATAAATCTGCAATCATCAATGCAAATCGAGCTAATTGACCAAATTTAACCTGGACCGGGTTAAATTTAGATTGAAATAGAGTCAATTTAACTTGAATTCGAACTGAATTTATCCTCAATTTACCACTTTTAAAAATTGTGGTACTTAACTTATCAATCGGAAAAAGTTTTATATCCTTATTTTGTCAATCCAAAAAATTATTATTCTCATTTTATCAGCCTGAAAAGTTACCGTCCGTATTTTATCAGCCTAAAAAGGTATGATCCTAAAAAATATTTTTTCCGATATGTTAATAATTTCATGATATTTTATATTGACAGATTCCATGTGACATGGTGGTAAACTGTATGGTTGCAGCAATTGCATCACATTCAAATCATAAGAAGAATTTAATTGTGTATCATATTGGTTCTTCAAGACAGAATCCTTCGACATTTGCAGAGATTAAGTGCCTAATGCTTCGTTATTTAACAAAAAGTCCTCTACTTGATAGCAAAGGGAATCCAATTAGAGTTGCAAAAGCTAAAACCTTGAATACTATGGCAAAGTTTCACAATTACATTTATATCCGCTACGTGCCATTCCTCAAGGTCAGCTCTTTTCTTTCTTTCTTTTTTTCTTTTGGATAAAACAATCTATACCCCTCGAAATTTGTCTAATTTTCGAAAAGAAAAAAAAATAGTGATAATGTTTTTAAGAAAAGTGATAATCACTTTTAATAAATATATTATCACTTTATTAAAAAAAAGGCGATAAGTTCATAGTAAAATGTGATAACAAAAATATTATCATTCAGTTGATATTTTATCACTTTTTAAAAGTGATAATTTTTTAATTAATAAATAACACATTATATTAATTTCGTGTAATGAAATGGTTTCACACATGACTTGCTGATTTTCAAATAAAATTTAGAAGTTGTTTAAATTATATATTCTTACCTTCCCAGTTTAAGCTTCTCATCTTCTCCATTTCCGTCCATCCAAGTTAAAATTTCTCATTCTATTTTTGGCAAATTATTTCCTACTTTTATCTTCATATACATTTTTATTAGAGATTTAACAATATTATAATTTTTAATTTGTATGTACAAAATAATAAAAAGCTTTAATATATCGTGACGGAGAGGATACTAAACAAAACTAATTATTATGCCAACATATATATGACTCAAGACTCAACTATTTACCCATATTTTTCAATATCAAAACATTCTGCATGACTTTGTAGCAGAGACATATATTGACGACCAATTATGCAAATTTTATTATTATTATTATTTTATTTTTGCAGATACTTAAATTGACGAACATGGTATCCTTGAACTATTTTGAAAGTGTATATGTGAAAGCAAAAGAGAGAGTCAAAAAAGCGTTGCACCTTGCAGAAATTTACAAGCCTTACTTGTTCTCCCAAGCAATGTATGTATTTCTCTTACTTAATTTCTCAAGCAGAGGTGCACATGCATGTACGTATATATGCGATACGATTAAAAATATATATAAGGGTAAAGAAGTAAAATAAAATTTTATTCTCATTACTATTGAAAAATTTGAAACAAACGCCCCCTTAGTAAAATAATGAGTCATATTATCAATATGTATATATATGTATATATATATATATTATATAATTAATCAGTGGTCATTTATGACCCAACCGAATCACATATTTTAAAGTTGAATGAAATCTACACAATAAAGGGGAGTAAGTCTTTTGTGCACCAATTACACGGTGCAACCCAAGTTTATTTTTTAAAAGTTAAATAAAATACTACTGAAAAGTTACACATATTATTACTGAAAAGTGTATCTTTCATATTTTAACTTTTCAGTAATAACATGTGTAACTTTTCAATAGTATTTTATTTAACTTTTAAAAAATGAACTTAAATTGTACCGTGTAACTGGTGTATACAAGACTAATCCATGAAGGGGAGTTACGTCTCATAAATATGAGAATATACGACACAAGACTCACTCTATGATTGTATATTAATTCTAGTTTTATTTTTAAAGGGTAACTTGTATGTATGATTCACTTCATTATTATTTTAAATTATCTTTCTTATATTTCTCTCCTTTTCTTTTCTATGGCAGTTTTGATGATTCTAACACTAATAATTTGCTTGTGAAAGTAAGAGGAAGCAATTTGAACATGGAGATGCTAAATTTTGATCCAAATTGTATAATGTGGGATGACTACCTTGTCAACACACATTTTCGAGGATTAACCAAATATGTCTTGAAGTGACTGTCAATGTGGATGGTGGTCGAGTCGGGCTGACACTGGACCCAGTGAAGTTTCAATTTCATTTATAGTAATTATACATACATTAAATATTACTTAATAAAAAAAATTATAATATTCATTTGTTATTTTTACTAATTTTTTATTTACCTTAATTATGTATTTTTGCAAGAATGTCACAAAGGGAAAAATTAACTTTAAAATGCAGTGAAGGTTAATTAACAATAATTTTCTTCCACTATCATGAATCCATTAATAATTCTTCTCAAATTTAATCATTGCAAGTCTACATGCTCAAGAATCGTCCTTCCTCAATTTCAAATATATGCACATATCTCACACACATTGCTTCAATTTCATCATTCACTTCAAATACCCATACCCATCATTAATATAACTAACATTTAACAAGTGATTATGTGGAAAATTCATCAAGGAAAGTCAATCCCTAATCTTTTAGTTGTAGACCGAGTTATTTTTTAGAGAGTTTTAATATTTATAATCTCTACTTAAACTAGAGGAATAATCACGGAATGAGAGGGTACACACCTTGTGGGATTAACAAGAGGGGTAAGTCTCATGTGCGCACAGTGCACACACTTAATAGTTGAAGTTATTTATATTAAAAAAATATGAATTTATAATTATACCAAAAAATATAGATTGATTACCCTAATAACAATGTAAACTTTTCAATATAATTAGATTATATTTTTCAGTATAAATAACTTTAGCTGTTGAGAATGCACCTGGTACAAGACTTTCAAGAGAGAGAGAGAGAGAGAGGGAGAGTTATGATGAGAAATGCAGACAAAAAAATGGGTCATTTTAAAACTTGGGTTCTTTTTAGTTAAAGATTTAGGGAGTGTTCGGTTGGTACCTTTGAAAGGTGAGTAATGGTAATCAAAGTTATAGTGTGTGTTTGGAATGACTCTTCTATGACTTTGATTCCTAAAAAATAAGGAATCTATCATAGTTCAACTATTTATGAACTATGACTTTCATTCCATACTCATTTCATTCCTATACCCTTTCCATTCCTCGCAATTATACCAAACACCCCCTTAATATATATATATATATATATATATATATATATATATATATATATATA
>JAPKLY010000058.1:925448-945555 GCA_026898435.1 Prunella vulgaris | reverse complement strand
ATAAAGCATTCGACACCTATCGTATCAAATTCATTATAACTTAACTGATATGCAAATTAAAGATTGATCTTCCCAACAAACATAAGGGACGGAAAAGGTAATCAGGTAGTAAGACCGGATCCATTTCCAAGCACTAAATTTGATCCCGTCAATAAGTTCCTCCAAAGTGTAAATGTTCTCTTTAAAAATAAGTTCATTTCTAAACTTCCACAACTCCCAAATGGTGCATTGCCAATAAGTGTTATTACTTTTTTTCTCGAACTAATGTAATTTTCAGAAGTGAAAGCCACAAAATGAGAACAACTGAAGATGAATTACCTACAGGCTACAGTTTTGCGGAGCCAATTCAAAATGGCCTCCCATACTAACAATGCAATAGAACACGTAACAAGTAGATGATTCACTGATTCCGTGGCACAAGAACACAAAGAATATAATGTCGATATCCACCTTCAATAACCACACCTCTCTTTACCATATTATCTTTAGTTGGAATTCTCCCATTCTAAATATTAAATGTTATGAGCTGACCATATGTTTCAAGACATTCTAATCACACCTTATATTAGTAGTTGATTAGTTTTTGTGCTTAAAAAACAGGGAGCACCCAATCATACAATTAGTCTAACAATCCTACCATGCATTCTAATTAAGTATCAAAATGACCCAATTAACATATATTCATAACATGCAACCAAATATAAATTAAATATTCTCAATATCCATTCTATCTTGAGGCATTAATTTGGGTTGTCTAAGTCCAGCCAATTTTTATTTTGGGCCTACAAAAAGGAAGTCCACCATATAACTCGTGATTATTATTTTCTTTTAAAAATTGATGAACAATAAAAGTTATTCTCTCCGTTCCAGAATTATTTTCATAATAGTTCTAAACACGTAAATCAAGAAAAAAATGAGTATGCGAGTGTAAAGTTAAATAATAAAATAAAAAAAAGTGTAGTTTGTTGACTTTTATGAATGTAAAAAGTTTTATTAATTT
The DNA here is from genome assembly GCA_026898435.1 of Prunella vulgaris. Classification (NCBI taxonomy): domain Eukaryota; kingdom Viridiplantae; phylum Streptophyta; class Magnoliopsida; order Lamiales; family Lamiaceae; genus Prunella; species Prunella vulgaris. The sequence goes on along the minus strand of JAPKLY010000058.1, from coordinate 944,555 downwards.
TTAGGTGTGTGTTGTTAGAATTGAGAGGTCCAAATAAAGAAAGTGTGAAAGTAATTTTGTATTGAGCGAGTATATATAATAGGCATTGTTGGCCACTTGACCTACCCCACATATGTAACATTTTAATTTATTAATTTATTAACTATCAGGTCTACTTTACACTATTGATCAGTAACCACATTAATACATTACTCCCTCCGTTCCTAACTTGATTTTTCATTTGATTTTTGACATAGTTTTTAATATGTGGAATTGTTTATTAGTATTTTATGTAATAAAATTATTTTTGGTGATACTGTAGTAAATTAAAAGAGTATAAAATTAACTTTTAGTGTCATTTTGGTAAATAAGCATGATTATTTGTGAAATAAAAAATCTGAGCATTAGTTTATAAAAGTAATTGGAAAAGTAAATCTTAAATTCCTAATATATATCAAATAAAATTAAAGATCATTATAGATCACATGTTAAAAGATAAAAGACTCTAATTGAACCCCTACATAAAATTTATGGTTGCATTATTATCATTATACAAAATCAATATATTGTAAAATATTTATAAAAATATGCATTTTGTGATGTATATATACCCCAGTTGTAATATTATAAAAGTTTGGTTGATAATAATTTTGAAGTAATTGTGTCAAATATTTAATTACAATGTATGTGTATGTGTGTATTTATAATCATATTTAGTCATCTGCTATCATGTAAAATTAATACAATTCAAAAAATGATCGGGGCCTCATGACCCATTATACCAAAGGCCACCGATATTCTCCCCTATTTTTCATTACTTCACCCCAAACTTAATTTTTTCAATCAAAAACATATTTTAAAGACAAAAATACCCTTTTGTTATGTTTTCCTGATTCACAAATGGATCAATTCATCCCCCATGTTCTTCATATGAAAAATTGTTTCATTCACGTTGAACAAAACCTTCTCATTCCGATTCCAATGTCAAACATTAATTTTGCCCAAGATGGTGTTGTTGCAAGATGATGATATAGATGTCTATATTCATGTAAGTAATATGTAGAACCTAGATTTTTGTTTTTGAAACCCTATTCATGATTTTTGGGGGGGTTTTTTTCCGAACATATATGAAATGTTTGGGTTTACGATTTAGTATGTATATTGCAATATTTTGAGTATTATATATGGTGTAGGAATGAATATGCGTTGTGAAAATAAATTTCGCGCATTTATTTTCATAAAATCGGAACTGTTTGTTTGAATCTGGTCCGTGGAACATAAGCACACTGCTCGAATTTTTTTTCGAACATATGCACATTGTTCGATTTTTTTTTCGAACAAGAATGCTATGTTCGGTTAAAATTTACGAAATTTTGTTCAAACAAGGATGCTATGAACATATCCTATTTGTTCGAAATTTTTTGATGAACATAACATATTTATTCGATTTTCAAATTTCCGGCGAAGAGTGATTTCAGTTTTCCGTGGCTATTAAGTGAGAAGAATTGTGAGGAGAAGTGAGGCCACGTTTTTTTCTTCAACTTGATTTGGTCAAAGTGCATCATAGTGTTAAAGGTGTGGGACCTTCTCTTTTCTCTCCGATATAATCTGCACGAAACTTCATAAATTTTACTTGCCAATATCATTATCTCAAATCAGTAATGGGGCCTCATTCATTTACTTCAATTTGGGCTGAAATTAAATAAATAACCTTGGGGAAATTAAATAAATAACCTTGTTCGAAAATTTTTGTTCGGCAACATTTTGATGAACAAAACATTTTTGTTCGGCAATATAATTCGAACATCTTCACTTTGTTTGGCCATGACGGGCCGAACAAACGTACGAATTTCGAAAAATCAGATTCGAACAAGCCACAATACTTCGAACAAATGCACGAATTTACGGAAAAACCTACCTTTATCCATGGAGCACCTTCGAATTTCGATAGAACCCCCTTCTTCGGCGTCTCAGGCATCAACCCCCAACTCCGGCGTCAACTCCCTTCTCCGGCGGCAAGAAACTGGCGTGAAAAGGTTTGTGTGTGTTTGTTTTGTGTGTGTTTGTTTGAGGTTTTTGTTTTGAATGAAAATTGTGGGGGTGAAGTAATTAATTAGATCTTCAATTATAAGTGGTATGAGTATTTTTGGAATATTAAGGGGGGTGAACTAAAAATTTTGGATGGTGAAGTGAAAAAGGGGGTGAAGTAATTAAAAATGGGGGGCGAATATCTGTGCCCTATACCAAATTGACCCGAGCCCATTAGGCCCAACAAATCGCACAAAATCAGCTTGGATTGTTTTGGGCCTATATTTTTGGAGCCCAACACATACTTAACCTCATGAGATTGGTGGGGTTAAGCTCAAATTGCCTACTATAATGGGCACGGATATTCTCCCCCCATTTTAAATTACTTCACCCCTTTTTCATTTCACCATCCTAAATTTTCAGTTCACCTCCTTTAATTTTTAAAACAAAAAAACCCAAAATAATGAATAGAGTTTTCATATGAAGAACATGAGGGTGAATTGATCCATTTTTAAATTAAGAAAATATAACAAAAGAGTATTTTGATTTTTAAGATATATTTTGAAATGAAAAAGTTAAATGTGGGAGTGAAGTAATTAAAAATGGGGAGAGAATATCTGTGTCCTACTATAATCCTAATGATCATTCTAGCATCAATTAAATTTCCTAATGACTCAATTAAACTATAGCATTAATCCTATCATTCAATCAAACATCATCTAAATATTCTCAATATTTATTAAAATATCATAAAATAAATCTAACAATCTCAACATTCACATCATACAATAAACCTAACAATTCTAACGTTCAATCTAACATCATTTAAATATCCTAATGACTCAATTAATCCAAACATTCCTAACACAAACCAAATATCAATTATCCATAACAACCATTCTAACATCACACAATTAATCCTAAGATTTATTCTAACATCAATTGAACATCCTAATGACTAAACTAAACGAAAACATTCCTATCATTTAAATACACATCAACTAAATATTCCAAATGTTCACTCAACATCATACAAAAATATAATAATGTCATCCCTCATGTTAACATCATACAATAAACTTAACAATCTTTTTTTCTCTTTTGAAAGGATGAACTTAAGAATCCTAACATTCATTCTAAAATCAATTAATCAAAAATAATTCCTAACATGCAACATTTAAAGAATCTCAACCTCCATTCTAACATCACACAATTAATCCTAAGATTTATTCTAACATCAGTTGGACATCCTAATGACTAAACTAAACGAAAACATTCCTATCATCTAAGTACACATCAACTAAATATTCCAAAGGTTCACTCTATCATTACATAGAATCTAATAATGTCATCACTCATGTTAACATCATACAATGAACTTAACAATCATGACATTCATTCTGACATCAATTAATCAAAAATAATTCCTAACATACAATTAAATGTCATTAAAGACTCCCAACATCCATTCTAACATCATACAATTAATTTAGCAATCCTAACATTCATTTTACACATATATCATAAATACTTCGAGGGAAGAGAGGTTTAAGCATTAATTTAATGGTGGTGCAGGAGAAAATGGTTGTTTGATGCCATTATGGTAAATTTTTTTTTGAATAAAACGATTGTTGAAAATCAATGAATGAAGAAATTTAAAGAACAACAAGATTTACGTGGTTTGATCCAAAATATGATCTACATCCACAGATGAGGCACCTCTCTTCACTAATCGATCGAAAGTGATACAGATTATAAGTGTTTAATTAGGAATTGAATCTCTCTGTCTCTGAGTTTCTAAGTATTATTTTACCTATACATATGTGTGTGTATATATAGGGATATGTGAACCTTAATTAATCCTTAACCAACCAACAAGAAACTCCTACAGTTACAACCGAAAAATAAAAACGATTAGAGCCCAACGGTTTTCAATCTTGATTCCTAAAAAATTCTCGCCAATTTCTCAACTGAAAGATTTAAACTGCTTTATAACTGAATCTTGATTCACATCTGTTGATTTGATAACAAGTCCTCACCTAAGGGCTCAGATGATTCTTTCCTGATCCATCAGCTGACCCCCTCAACTGACTTCATCAGCAGATCCATCGCCTAACCTATCAGCCTGACCCATCATCCTGACCTATCTGTCTGATCCATCAGATTACTCCTTCAGTTGACTCACCAGATGACCCAACTGACTTACAAGATGACTCCAGCTGACCCCATCAGATGACCCTCAGCAGACTCCATTAGATGGTCCTCAGCAGACCTGTCAGCTGACATTCAGCTGATAGTATTAGACTCAATTAACAACAGTATCTTGCTCATTTGATCTTCATTTTACTTTCTTTGCACTCATAACAATTCTCCACCTCAAAGTAAGTGAGATGCCTCCACCTAATCTTCACATCACAGTAGAATTAAGGTACATCCCAAGATTGTACCTTAACCAGCTCCAAGCAATAGTTGAATTTTGAACTAGGTATGACTTTAGTGAGCATATCAGCTGCATTGTCATCAATTGAAACTTTCTGTACTGTGATCACATTCTTCTCCACCACATCTCTCACAAAATGGAGTCTAACATCAATGTGTTTGGATCTTTCATTAAAGACCTGATGCTTGGCTAAATGAATGACACTTAGATTATCACATCGCACAGTAACTTCATCTTGCCTGATCTCAAATTCTCTGATAATGCCCTTCAGCCACATAGCCTCCTTCACTGTTTCTATCACTGCAATGTGCTCAACTTCTGTATTGTAGTGCAGCCCTCCAACTGATGGTTGTGCCATATAGTGTAAACACATATCCAGTTAGAGATTTCCTTGTATCTATGCTTCATGCATAGTCTGAATCTACAAAGCCTTGTAGAGGTTGCTTGATCCCTTGAGTACTCTCAAACAATAATTCCAAGTGTGATGTATCTTTCAAATATCTCATTATCCACTTGAAAGCTTCTCAATGTGTCTGATGAGTGTCATTTTTGCATCAAAATGTTTGCTAATTGTGCTTATTATGAGTAAATTGTGTGTCATTTAGAGTGATTATGCCTCTTTTGTTTATCTAATCAATTCTTGTAGAAAATGTTGTGGTTATAGAGATTAGGTGGCAAAAGGAGGAGATTTTGAGAAAAAACGAGTCAAAGGGAGCATAGCAATCGATCATGATCAATGTTCAAGATAGGAAGAGCTCACGTGAAGTTTAAGAGATGATTAAAATGGAGAAAAAGAGAACATAGAGTTGAAGATCATGAAAAAGGGAGGAAAAATTATCAAACTATGCTGAAGTTGTGCACAAACCATGCTAAAGGACACAAACCGTGCCACACTTGTGAAAAAACTGTGCTGGCCATGTTGAAGTAAATGGCACGGTTTGTCATAATTCGCACTGCCAGTGCCACACTTGTGAAGAAACCATGCTGGCCATGTCAAAGTAAATGACACGGTTTGTCATAATTCGCACAGCCAGTGCCACACTTGTGAAGAAACCATGTTGGTCATGTCGAAGTAAATGGCACGGTTTCCATTCATTCGCACTGCCAGTGCTGCGCAAACACATAAACCATGCTGCGGGATTTTTGGCTCAGAAATGGAAATTTTTTAGTATTTCAAGGACCTTCATTCAAATCATGAAATTACACATCTTCCCCACTATAAAAACGGCCTTTGTTCATATTTTATCAAGTTTTGGGAACCATAATAGGAAAACTCTATCTACTTTTCCATTTTTCATGTTTTCTTCTTGAAAAACTCATTAGGTTTACTTAAATTCTTGCAAATTTCAATTGGGGCTTGGATAATTAGTATAGATTATGTTTAGTTTATGCATTTGTTGGATTTTGGAGGACTACCCACGGAGATTTTGAAGTTTTAATGCAATTTTTAGCTTATTTGGAGTTTAAGGTGATATCATTCTATTTCCTTTGTATTTTATTCAAGTATTTAGTTATGTTTATGATCAATCTTGCTTGTTTAGCCATGGGTCTTTCCTCTAGAACCATGAGCTAATTTGTTTATGCTTTTGGTAATGGAGATTGTGTGAGATTAGATTATTTTGTTGTGTATTTGCTTTAATTGATATGAATTGAATGATTTAGCTCCTAAATTGCAGATTCTTTGAGCTTTGATTGATTATTCTTGTTCATTTATGCATCTTGGTTGAGTGAGAAAAAACGAGAGTTGGGCTTGTTTGATTGAGTGCTTAATTGAGTTGAATGATTTATTAAATGCTATTGTTGTGATGTCTATTACACCGAGAGGAGATAGATTATCGTGAACACTCCCAATTAGGCACTAGGTTGATTTAAGGAGAGTTAGTCAATTATGTGAGAGTTTACCTCTAGTTCGATCGATTGATAAATTGAGATTGTCGCATATATACAATAGGTCATTTTATTGAACTCAATTAAAGTTACCCGAAGCATAACCCTCTCCCTTGCACTTCTTTGGAAGTTAGAGTTAGTTCCTTTATTTGCATTGTCGTTTGATTTGCTTGTTTAATTTTAGCTTTAATTGTCATAAAATAGTTGTAGTTCTAAAAACTCAAAACCCAAAACCTTTAAATATTGTCTTGCAAAATGTGGGTGCTTGAGATTAAGTCCTTGAACTAGAGACACATCCCTTGGGTTCGATATAATTTTAACTTGGTCAAGCATACTCAATGAACCTATAAACTTGTAGGTCGTGTGAATTTTGTGTGAAAACAAATTTGCGTATCAAGATTTTAGCGTCATTATCGGGGAGGTGACGTGTGTTCAAGTTGATTTAGTCCGTTGCATGTTGTTTTTGTTCGTTTCTTTTTTACTTTGTTCTTTATCTTGGTTGTTCTTTGAAGGTTTGATACTTGTTTTTCTCTTGTAGGTGCATGATAACAAGGTCTCGAGGTCAAGAATAATTAATTCCTATTGACTTTGAGATCAGTGTTCTAAAAATCGCTAGTCGCTAGTCGGTCGAACCACTAGGGCTTAGCGACTAGAGCGACTAGTCGGGGACTAGTCGGAGATTAGTCGGAAATGCTTAAACGATAAATATAATTAATTATTTAATAAATTAATACTGCATTGCGCATAAAATAATAATAAAAAGTTAACATAACCACCTTTAAAAATTATAATTATAAATGATAACAACCTTGAAACTCCAATAGAAATAAACTCATAATTTAAAATCAAAAGATGACACATATTAATTTATATTTTAAACTTTAACGTATTATAAGATAAGCATCATGATATAAGAAAAAAAAACTGTAAACTCAAACTAATAATGGAGTAAGTAGTTTCTAAAGGACAAGGAAAAAATCGAAAAAAAATATTATTTTACATAAATCGGGGCATAGTCGGTAAGTCGGCCACTAGTCGGCCATTAATCGGCAAGTCGACCACTAGTCGGCAAGTCGGTTGTCTAGTCGGCGTCTAGTCGGTAAGTCGGCTGACTAGTCGGATCTAGACGCCGATTACTGCTCCAGATGTTTTTTTCCACCGATTAGGGGTAAAATGGGTCGGCCAAGGACCGACTAGCGCCTAGTCGACCGACTTGGCCGTTTTTTAGAACAGTGTTTGAGATTGAAGGCAATGCAAGAAGAAATCGAGAAAGAAACCGTAGAAGAAGGGCAAACCAAAATATGGAGGATCAAGGCTTCAACACCGAAGAAGGGGCACATATTGTGGATGAAGGGGGTTCGGTGAATGAAGTAAATGAGCAAAGGGATGGAACAAGGAACCCTCAAGGGGAAGGCCAAGGAAGTAACTCATACATACACCCACCACCACCTTACAATTACCAAGGGTATCCACCTAATATTTATCAAAATCCTTACCCTCCATATCCTAACCACCAAACCCCGCCACCATAATATCCATCATACCAACCTTATCAATACGCACCTTACCCTCAACATCCTTATCCACCTCCACAACAGAACATCCCTCAACAACCACCTCAAAGAAATAACCCACAGCCTATCCACCCTCAAGAGCCTCAACCTCAAGGGAGAATATTGCGTGATTACTTTAAGCCACAAGTGCGAGAATTTTATGATGGAATTGTAAGGCCGGAAGTTGACGCTGAAAAGTATGATATAAGCCTGACACTCTTGAGAATTCTTAGAGAAAACCAATTTGAGGGAAGAGATGAAAGAGATGACCCGCATCTTCACTTGGGAAACTTTCTTGAGATATGCGACACCGTGAAGTACCACAATGTATCGGAGGATGCTAAGAAGCTTAAGATGTTTTCTTTCACATTAAAAGGGAGAGCTAAACAGTGGTTGAATCAATTGCATCCGAAGGCCAACACGTTGGATGAGCTATGCAAGAGGTTCTTGATGAAGTTCTATCCGCCATCTAAAATGATCTAAGCGCAAGATTTGATTTCTCATTTTCGACAGAAGAATGGAGAGACAATGCTGGAAGCTTGGGAAAGGTATCAAGGATTATTGTTGGCGTGTCCTCTTCATGGGTTTTCAGATTACCAACAACTTCTCTATTTTCATTGTGGGCTTAATGATGTGGATCGTATGCATCTTAACTCGTGTGCGGGAGGTTCAGTATGGTCAAGGACGGTAGATGATATGAATAAGATCGTTGAAGATATAGCCACCGATTCCTTTCAGACTACGATTACACAAAGAGCACATCATCGAGTGCAACAAGTGGAAGATACCAATGCTGGAATGAAAGAAGTTCTATTGGCCATGATTGAGAAGCTCGGAGGAGGGAATTTCTCTATGAACTCACAACAAACATGCCCACCACCAAACTCTATGAAGTATGTGCAAGAACCTAGTCACCATGGGTAAATGGAAGAAGTTAATTACATGGGTAGACCGCAATATTCCAATGCACCGCCTCAAAACAATTTCCAAAATATGTTAGACACATATTAAACACACAAACCACTACATACATGCAACCAATGGACATTAATACGCGAATGTACAAAATATTGGCATGTAGTACACTAATTGTAATGTCTGTACATTTTATGCGCTATACAATAATGTACTACGGTCCACAACTTTGTCATACATTTGATTATAACAGATTGTGCTTCATGTCATTATTGTTTCCGTTCATTATACAAACCATCTAACCACTAATTACTGTCGAACGAGGCACACCTTTATATTTATTGTACTTTCTCCGTCTGTCATCCACCCCACCACCATATTTGTCTTCAAATCGCATAGCTACGGCTCTTCTCCTCGACATTTTACCCGATCTTCAATTATTACTGGGATCTAGTAGCATAATGTTGAACAAATAGTAACTTAACAAGGAAATTTCAAAAAGTAACTATATCTGCATACAAATGTACACCTTTCATGTAATTGCATATCCCGAAATTTGTTGAAACCTAAGACATTTCCCTCAATTTAAACCTTCCCCCCATTTTTTCATATATTCGCATCAAACCCTAGACTATACAAATGATTCGAATGTAAACATTAAAAAAAAGAAATTACAACCTTCCAATTACTCGTACCTTGCAAAAACCAAACGTCCCCTTCCTCATTTTCTTGATTTTCCATCTGCCCAAGCCTAGTTTTTCAAATTTTCAGTTGTTTGTTGAAATGAGTATAGTTTGCTCCCTTTTTGGGTTGGAAGCTGCACACTCGGTCACATCAACGTCCCTTCAATGAAGCTGTGTAAATAGTCTGTTGCCCAACTCTGACACAACCTTTAATTAACTATTGTTCCTCTCTTGTGTTGTTCCATCAGCCTATTTAATGCATCTACGTAGATAAAAAGGTTACTTTGGCTCCTACATGTAATCTTCACAACATAGGAGGCTTTAGATGTATTATGCCTCTTAAAAGTGGCACCAATGGTAAGTGACCCTAGAAACAATTAATATTTTTTAATTAAAAGACTAATAATAATTTATTGAAAATACGCTCAGTACAAATAATGTATATCTTTTATGAATTTAATCAACAACTTAATTTATTTAATTTAATTTAATCAGAATTCTATGAAATCACAAGTCTCATGTCTTTGATCACCTTTTTTTTAAACAACAAAAAATAAATAAAATAATCACCTTTTAACGCTTGCAGAAAATGAAAGTAAAGACGATTTGTTACGCGAGCAGTATGTGCTGGAAGATCCAGGCGAGCCCTCGACTTCCCCTTTTTCTTCTTTCCCTTACCGCTCATCTCCATGCTAGCGAAAAAGTTCAAAGCTTTGCCCATCAACTCGCGAGGATAATGATCGTAAGGGAAAAAACCGTCTGCAAAAGATAAACAACAACCTTTGCAACCGTTCAGGCGATAATTGCTAAGCAGGAAAGTAAAGGTACAGTTTTCATACATATGGGCCTGTGATAGTGGCTTGGGAAACTGAATATTTGTGAATCCAAGTGAGCTTCCCTTGTGTAGTCGTGTTCAAGACAACGATGTCCTTCTCGTCATCCTCGAGCTACCAGATCTTCTCGAGCACCAATTAAAAATCGAACGACAACTCCTCAAGTTTGGGAAAGTCGTAATCTGCAAGATAAAAACAATGTGTGTTAGCATGCAATGAGAGAGGAAAAATTTAAAAGACTTACTAGGCAGCTTCTGATGGGGCACTGTGGGGATGTCCTCCACACCATTATTAGCCAGGTAGGTTTTCCACCAACCAGCGAACCATTTTTCTGGCTCCGACTTCAGACGGTTTTGAATACCGACCACCACCCTTTGTTTCCTTGGTTTCAAGTAAATCCCTCCACGTTTGCCCCTATTACATAATATTTTGTAGAGGAAGATCCCCCTACGGTAGGCAGCCGATAGATTTTAAACTTCCCGAACACTACTAGCGTGCAAATTAGATAGAACCAGGAGTTCAAGGACAGTTGAATAGGAGCGAAGTTCTAGGCATTGAGTGCATAGGTGATGGTCGGATGAAGAGGAAACCTCAGTCCTGCCTACTTTATGTCGTAAAAAACTGCAACCATCCCTTTCGGGGGTTGGTCGACTCGCTCTTTTTTGTATTGTACGTATAAATGCACGTCGGGCGACACTTTCCATTGATTCCTCCATCAAGACAACTCCTGCTCGTTGACTGTGCTCCTCATGTCATACCAGTGCAAGCGAGAAAAGCTAGGCTTCATGGACGTTCTCGGATCGCGATGAGCGGGAATATAATGGGAATTCCGCCAAGTACTCCATGTGTGAGAATTGTGGAGTCGGACCCACTATCTCATCGGAGAATCTAACCCAATGGCACCAGGAGAGGGACACATCATTATACCACTTCATACCCCTCACCCTTGCCTCCTCATCTATGTGACGAGCCATCTCCACAGGACCGTCTCCCATTTGCTCTATCTTCAATTCTCTCAAATGACAGACGATTTCAGTTTCATCCAATGTAACCCTAGGGTCCGAAGGGCCCTCTTCTTCAGTATCGTTACATTCAGCCTGCCTATCATCGTCGGGATTCAGATCCGAGGTCTGCAACAAAACATACCTCTGAGCGACCAGAATAGTTTCTTCAAAATTGTCTTTCTGATCTTTCAAACTTCTCAAGTGTGACTGACCCATATTTCGTGAAGATCCGGTGCCGGAAGCGGGTCTCTTGCGAGTCACGGTAACCAGAAATGAAGAAAGAAAAAAGGGGTTTGAGAAACTTATTGTTGGGCGAACGCCAATTGGCAGGAAGGATTATCGAAAAATGAGAGAATTGCAACTCAGACTTCTCTCTCTAAAAACTCTCTCAAATCACAAAGTGGGGAATGAATGAATAGACTGATTTGTGGGTTTAGATGGATACGGTAAGCAGGATTGGGGCAACAAGTGCGATTTTTCAACGACCTCACGTGCGCCCCCACGTCTTTTATTCTGCCTAGTCGCATCTGAAATCTCATCTTTTCATATTTTAAAATTCAAAATATATACATGATAAACAGATGTAAGTACGCGTGCATGCGTAGAAATAGCTATGCCACGCGTCATCGCTAGAAGCGCCCACATGTGGACACGACAGCGGTAAAATTGGGATCACTATCTCCCGTAAAGTAGACAATAAGTACCTACCAGGAGTTGCAGACTAGTTGCCCGATTTTACCCTACGCATGAATCCCTATCCAACCGATGCTCCCGTTAATTCTAGCTCGCTACTTATTCTCTATGATTCCAGCTTGATCCTCGAAGGCTTCGAGCACCAATTGGGGCACTACAACAAAAGGAAGATTTTGCGACACTTATTTTGAGTCATATTTTAATAAGTATCTTTAAACTATTAATTGAGACACTTAATCAACGTTTGTTCTTTAAACTTAATAATTTCGGAATTGTTATAAAAATATTACCCCAAAATTGGTTTGGCGGCATTCTAATTTGTTTCCCGGGTAAACAAAACTAGGGCATACTAATTTTTCTCTTAATTTTTTTTAGATCCCTATATTCTCTCTGCCATCTACCACTATTCACATTTCACTATTGATTCAACCACTATACATCTTCACTTCTCCACGATATTGATGCGTTAGCGACTTCACCGAACCGATTGAGTATGGATTGTTAAAGCGCCGAATTTTCTTCGTCAAGGGAAGGGCAAGAGCTTCCCCTTTTCTGGCTAAACAGAGAGTTTCTCTTTGATAGTGGATTTCTTTTTATTGAATTCGATTGAGGATCGATTCTTACCGTGTCGTATCTTTTTTCCAGGGAAGGGCAAAATAGAGCTTCCCTTTTTTTTTCCGGCAAAACAGAGTTCTATAGTCGGTGAGTTTCTCTATGGTAGTGATTTTTTCTTTTCTGAATTCAACGAAATGCTCGACAGAATCGATTTTGATATCTCTTATATTTATTGGCTTGTCTTTTTACTACACATGTTATAGAATGAGGATGATTTAGGGATGCAATTTTGTTTTGGGGATTTGTTTACTTTCCTGCTGGATGAAAAACTACTTGTTTTAAAAAAAAAACAATAACACTTGATTTTACTAATGTTGAAATGTAGCTGATTAATATTGATGATTGTGCTTAGGTTTGGTTAATCACTAAATATGAGCAGGCATAATTGGTTTAATTCAATAATTAAATGATGCCATAGTTGAATTCTTTGGAGCAGACATTGTTATGTGGGTGGTGTTAGTAGCGTTGCATGTTATAAAACTCAACAATGTAACCAATACATATTAAATGGACTACATAGATCCTTTAAATGCTATTAATTAGCAAAGTGTACTGTAAAAGTGCTATTGGATAGTTCAATTTTATGTCCAGACTGGTTTAAGTTTGTTTAGAGGTTGCATAACAGAATGGGCAGATTGATCATCTTTGCTGTTAATATAGGTCGAAAAGTCTCTGTTTTAAAGCACCCCATCATCAACGCATATGTCCTTCACAACATGATTTTTGACCTCTTTGTAGCAAACTATTCTATAACTAAATAAATCATTGTCTTTTTCAAATGAATTAGAAGCAAAGATAAATGGTGTCCTAGAATCTTTTGATTTAGTTTCATTATGATGCACAAACGCTTCACATGCCACAGTATGTTCATGCACTGGCCTGCTCTGTGTTTTCTCTTTAGCATTTAGGACTAAAAATAACAAATAATCATCCATCTCTGAACTGCTCATACGACACAAAAGTCCCCTCCCCTCCAGAATCTCTAGTTACCTTTTGGTTATCTATGGAAAGACCATCAATACTTGATGAGGAATATATATCAGCATATGAAACAACTTTGAAAAATAACTGGTACTGATCGGGAGAGGATTAGACTGTAAGCAATATCTTTATGGAAAGCCCTATCAGTCTAGTTTCTAATACAACAAACGGTGAGTCATTTTACAAAGAGTTATGATCATTTTTCCGGAAGGTGTCAAATGCACTCGAAAATCTGCCAGATTCATGCATTTGAAGTCTCTTGAGTCTTTCAAACTGCTTTTCTTGGTCAGCTCATTTATTATATTGAATGTTATCGTAGTGTCATACATAAATTTTATTGTTCAAAGAATTGTTTAAAGTGGTCAAATGAATCTAGCAAGAGTGCGGTCAAGTAATTAATGTATGGATGATTCTAGGTTCTAGTAATGACTCCTATGAAATGAGCCTTATTCCTTTCTATTTGGCATCAGAAAATTTGAGAGAATATAATATATTTGTGGATGAGGTTGCATGTCAGTGCTCAAATATTCATGAATGGTGTTAATTTATTTTTGAATCATTTACTTGTGCATTTCTTTTTGTTCTCATATATGTATGTTCATTTCATTAATGATAGACTGGCTTTTCTCTACATTGCTTTACAGAGAGTAACTTCCTTAAATAATCATTTGGATTTAGAAATTAGCATCATATAACTTGGAGCTTTCTTCGATCCAAACATCATTGTGAGTCATCTCTCTTTTGTACGAGCACTTTTTTTTTTCTAACAAGAATATGGACAATGCTCTTGCTAAAGTAATACTCATGACATATGTTATACGTTATAGCATCATATTTTTTTAGAACATGATAAGTTGCATGATTTTATGGCATACAGTTATTTATCACAATAGACACATGCTTGAATTAATTTAATGCAGTATATATGATATGCTGATTAAATAATTGATAAGTGATCTTCTTTTTTAGTAGGTTCATAATGGACAAAGGTTGGATGCAAAAACATTGACTATCTGTTGATTATAGAAATGGATTGAATCAATTTCTTGATAAGGCTTTTGATAATGTAAGTATCTATGACACGATTATATACCCATGCAAATGCTGCAAAAATGCAAAGTGGGTGAATAAAGAAATCACAAAAGAACATTTGATAGTTGATGGCTTTATGAAGGGTTATACACATTGGACTGCACATGGGGAGGATTTTTCATCTAATCTTAGATAATTTTCATGAAGATGAGCATTTTGGTATTGCAAATGACATGCACGATCTGATTTATGATGCTTTTGGGGTCAATAGTATAGATGATATTCCAGAGAATGAACCAAATGAACAAGCTAAGAGTTAACGGCTTTGGTGAGTAAATCACACTCAGATAGAGCTCCAATTTTATCTCCGAACAATCAGTGTTCATCTGGAATTATTTATCCTACTACAATCAGGGTAAATATACAAAATTAAATAATTTATTAATATTTGTTTAGGCATGTTTTCATAATATGTTTTTAATAAATCTCAAATTTCAGGTTGGAGCCTATGTGAAAGTGAAAAGTCTTGTTAATCTTAATGAAATTGTTGCTATTGGCATTCTGAGAGCGATAGATCATGTTATACTCCATGGTAGGGACATTGGACCTGGGATTTGCGAGGTAGTGGTTCAGTCTATTTTGAAGGGTGAAGAAATGTTGATTTACTCGCATGATCTTATGCAATCAATTGGAGATTCTATTGGAGCACCTATTGCTTGGCCTTTGTCATTGGTATTTCTTTTTTATCTTAATAGTGTCTGTTAATGAAATAATTGACATGCGTGCTTAAGGAAGTAATTAAACAAGTCCGGATTGACATGTCCAAGAGAATTTATCAAGCACGAAGAAAGAACCAGATCGAAGAACGCTCTGACGAGTCAACAGTTGTTAAGCTGGTGACGAGTCAGCAACTTATAGTGAAGATGGCTGCTGAACAGCAGCTTATGATGAAGCAGGCTGGTGACGATCCAGCAGCTTGTATTTCCTATATAATGTAACCGAATTCATTCGAATGGGGGACGAGATTTTTACCCTATCGAAGTTCTGCTCGAACGACGAGCTTATATATACGACCTACCTGCTTACTCATAAAACCTTGAATAATCGTCTATTTTAGCATATTGTTGGTGTAATCGATGTTATTATAGCCGCATAATCACGTTTACGAAAATTACATCAACAAATTGGCGCTAGAGGAAGGGGCCGCCCGAACCTCCGTTTTGAAGAAATATTTTGAAGAATTTTGAAGATGTTCGTGGTGATTTCTTGTTTGAGGGATCAATTCTTAAAAAGTAGCAGCCATGGGTATTCTGCAACAATACAGCAACAGCGCATGTGTCATTACACACATCTTATACCGACTTCACGGTTAAAATTTGTAGCCGTCATCACTACGTTACTTGTCATTCACCGAGAATCTCCCTGGCCATTTGAGTGTTGTAACCGACGACGGAACTCCAACTTTCCTCACCGCTGGAGTTGCAACCGTCACCGGAAATCGGAATTAATTGTTTTACCGCTACCCGAGCGCAGCCGCCAACTGCAAGCCATCGCCGAAGTTGATGATTCACGATACCTCAACCTCCAGCCTTTTTCCAAATCAGTCGCCGGAAGATTTCAAGCAACCACCGCCTGATTTGCTGCTGGGATTTAAGCAACCAAGCAGCCAAAGTCGTGTTATCGATTGTTTACCTCCACCGCGTCGCTGGAAGTCCGTCGGCGTTGTGTGGCGTCCTGCAGATTAACATGTGTGTCGGCATCGGAGATAACATTGGAGGATGGGATTGCTAGCATGAACGTGACGGTTGGAGAAGGTGGAGCATGATAATTTTTAGCCACAATTCTTGTCCGAGTCAAAGTCGGTGCAATCGGTGCCATTAAAAAAAAGAAAAGAAGTTGTTCGTCGGTTGCTCGCCGCTCATCGGCATAGGGGGCTGTTCGCTGCAGCACCTGTTCGCCGCAACAGCTACTCGCCCCAACGAGTTGCTCGCCGGCACAACTGCTCGCCTCGCCAGATACTCGCTCAAGGAAAGGAGTTCAACATGTTGTCGCTCGATAGCAAGCTGTTCGCTTACGCACCTGATCGTCCATGCACCTGATCGCCCACATGAGATGCTCGCCGAGCGTCCTGTTCGCAGCACAAGATGGTTCGCCCGCCACTAACTTGCGCGCGGAGCTGTTCGCTTGCATGTGAAGCTGTGCGCCCAATGACCTGTTCACCGAATGGAGTGCTTGCCTCCATGCCAAAGATGTTGTTCGCCGGCCTTACCTGCTCGCACTGCTGGTCGCCAAAACGTGCTGATCGCCCGAACAAATTCTTATGAGCTACTCGCCATGGAGTCATGCATCAATTCACTGCACGCCGAAAACGCAGAAGGAGCTGTTCGCCAAGCTTCGAAGCTGTTCGCCTATGAAGATTGCGTTTGCGGGTTCAATCCGAGATAACTGCTTGCCTGGCCGCCGTTCACACGTCCCGGTTCTTCACATGCATACATTAGCTATTCGCTTAAAGGGGTGTGAGCCACAACACAGCTGATTGCCCAATATGTTGTTCGTCCATTGCTTATTCGACGTATAGGATGCTCGCTCGATTCGATAGAAATGAAGAAGTTGTTCGCTCGCGAAGCTCTTCGCGTGTAGAGTTGTTCGCCTTCGAGAACTGCTTGTAAAAGTCAGGAGGGAGTTGTTCGTGCCAGTTGTGCAACGCTGAATTAATTGCCCGCGTCTTCATTGCATACACTCGAGCTGGTCGCGAAGTTATTCACTGCTCATTGAATGCACAAGTTTTGATATCTTAATGCAAATCTCCTGGTCAACCTAGCAACTGCCGCCTATTATTATGGAAGACAAATTCAAATGATGATCGAAAGGAAAAAGATGAGAATCGGCTGATAAAGATTGAGGGAGAACAAATATGACCAAGTCCACCATTTATGCACTCCATGATGATATTTCCAGCCCAAGAAATTAATATGTTAATTATTTGGGCCAATTGGGCCTATTTTAATATTTTGGGCAGAGTTAAGAGATTGCGCCAATAATTATTGAGTTTAAATTAATTTTGCAAAGAAAATTAAATATATTTGCAAGATTAATTAAATTCAATTGCAGGATTAATTTTAGCAGGAATAAAAATTACTTCTTCAAGTAATTAAATTCCCTGTGGAAACAATTGTTTTTAAACAATTAAATTCTAGAGGAAAAATTGCTTCTTAAAGCAATTAAATTCCAGAGGAATAAATTGTTTCTTAAAACAATTAAATTCCCAGCGGAAACAATTACTTCTTAAAGTAATTAAATTCCCAGAGTACAAATTGTTTCCTAACGCAATTAAAGTCCAGAAAAACAGGAGTGCTTGCTAAAGCAATTTATTCAAGTGACGGAGCAAGAGCAGAAGAATTGCTTACTAAAGCAATTAAATTTAAGAAGTGAAGCCCTGACAACGGAGATCAATCGCAGTCCAAGAAATGCAGAAAATTGGCGGTCTTGAAGATTAATTCCAGTTACATGCCAAGGAATATATTTGCTTGTAAAGAAATTGCTGACATATTTCCAGAAGAATTGACAATCATCTTTGAAGACCTTCGCTCGCAACTGGAAGTACTCAACAACAAAAAATTGGTGGACCTGCGAAGAATTGCACTACCTGGTCACCTATTCGCCTGAAGAAATCTTTGGAAGCCGTTCGCTTGAAGGAGACTCAGCTATTCGCCTCCTCAGAAAGAAGTTACACTAGCTACTCGCCATTTGCTCGCCACTTGCTCACCTGCTCACCTGTTCAGCTGGTTGTCGCCTGCTCGCCGCCTGCTCGTCTGTTCACCTGCTCGCCTGCTCAGCTGCTCGCTGCCTGGTCGCCTGCTCACCTGGTCGCCTGCTCGCATGCTTACCAAAAAGCAGCTGACATTAAATGAAATGTCTCGTGAAGTATCTCAACCTTGTGTAACACCCCATGTGAGGAATAATAATCATCCAACCCAGAGAGCACCTGCACCGGAGAAATCAACAACGATCCATAATGCTACAACAAACATGCAACAGTTGGAGAACACTGAGATTCCGGCTGCTCAAGTAGACGTATCTCGCTCGATGACATTCTCAAAGATATTACAGCAACAACAACGGAGAGCGACAGATCCATCTGAGATACGACTTGAACCAGAACCAGTCCATGAACGAACTGTTCAACATCAACCAGAAAATGAAGCTGATAGCGAGCAAAGGAAGAAATAGATCAAGGGAAAGCAACCGTCAGTTCGTAAACGACTATGTTGACCAACAATGAAAAGGTTAGGCCCTGAAGGTGCTCAAAAAGCCACCAAGATTTCTACTAAGTCAGACCCAAGCGACAGAGTGTCCGGCTACGCTCGCTTTAAGCAAGAGGAACGGCCTCCATGTCCTTGCAGAGAGACTTCAAACAGAATCTTGTTGTCTATGAAGAAGACAATTAAAGACCTACAGGCCAAG
>JAPKLY010000058.1:890922-903742 GCA_026898435.1 Prunella vulgaris | reverse complement strand
AATATATACAAGTACCTCTCATAAAATTTGGTAGTTGCAGCTGAGTTGACAATAATGTCTATTTCTGCCCACATTAGCTGTCTCAACTCGGAATCAAGTATGCCTAGATTTTCATGTGAAACGTCGCCTGAAATTGGAACAACTTTTGAGGATATGAATGAGTTGAAGTCTTCGCCCCACCTTTCTCTCACCACTCCAAAAAGCTCTGTGTTAAAAACCTACATACACATATAAAAATCAATTTTAATAATTAAAAAGATAATAAAACTAATTGGGATTTAGATAGAAATCAATTTTAATAATTAAAAAGAAATTAAAACTAATTGGGATTAGAAGCTAGACAAATATGTTGTGTTTGTTACCTCTTGTTGTAAGCGCCGTTCAACAGATTTTTCGGTTGATTTTCGAATTAAAAGAAACAATTTCTTCACATTGGGTTGAGCTCGAAGTATCTTCTCTACGAAAACTATTTGTATTTATAAAAAAAAAACGAAAAAGAGTGAGATAATATTAGATAGTAAGTACTTACTCGTTCCACAAAAATTTGCACACTACTAAAAAAAGAAATATTTATTTGCATGTATACTCATAAACTTATCCTTATATTTACTCATACGTCACTACTTTATATATAAAACACATTTTTTTTAAAAGTATGTTATTTTATATGGTGCAAATTCGCAAAGGATGGAGGGAGGAATATTCGTATGAGAGAGAGAGAACCCTTGGCAAGAAAACCAGTTGCACCAGTGATAAGGATAGTCTTTCCCTCAAAGTATTGAAGAAGATTTGTTTGTTCCATTGCTAATGAATGCAAATTAATGTACTAAATTAGGAGGAATTGGGAGATGGGAGCAGAGAAAAGAGAAAGCTAATTGGTAATATACAACATCACCCGCGCTTTATATAGAGGTTGGCATCCAAAATTGAATTTATAGAGAAATGTAAATTTAGTTTATTTATATTAATTTTTTTATGTTTCCTCACTCGTAGTGTACCACAAAAAAAGAAATGAATTTAAAGATGGAAAATTTTCGATGGCGAGAAGTTTTTTTGGCTTTAGAGATACGAATTTCAAATTCATAGTAGTTGAAGACAACCAACAACGAATCGGATCGAATAGATTTTCTGATGAAAAATAAATACTTCATTCGTTTCACTATATAAGTTGCTTATTGTGTCATGTTTGTATGTCTCACTATATGTTGTTCATACCATTTTTTAGAATAAAATAGCAATATTATATAAATATCATACACTCTCTCCATTTTTTCTAATACTTGTCTGTTTTTATTATATTATTTGTACTATATCATATTTTTACATTTTTTTCAATATTAAAACTAAAAAATAATGAGCAACTTATAAACCGACAGAAATATAATATTTTTTTCAACAGTCCTTTCATCACAAAATTAAAATTAAATTTAGGACGGAAATAACCATCGTAAATAAATGTGGTTTCCACAATGCATCGATTATGGTTCGTATGGAATACATCTGGGAAAATTACAAAATGATTCACAAAATTGACACAAATTACAAATAGGTTTCTGTGCAGAAAAAAATATGCTTTTGTGCAGAAAAAAATTATACTTATGTGCAGAAATTGTGAACCAATTTGTAAATATAGCTACTTTTTTTAACCAATATATAAGTTACCCAATACATCTACCATCTGGCGTGGTATTTTTAATCCCAAATTTTAATGGGTGCGACTACACATACCCCAAATTCCTCTAAATATACCCCAATTATTAAGCATGCTCCTTTTAAAATGAAAAATTTATTTAAAATACTAAACATACTCCATTTTTTACTGTATACCCTTTTTCAATTTTGATCTAGTTTTCTTTTCTCTCAAGTCATGTTAATGCTCCACAATTAAAAATAAATAAAGCAGTGTGTCGCCATTTTTCTGCTATGAGAACTGAAACTTTGCATGTTGCAACCGAATAAAATTTTAAAAGAATTCACTAGACGAAAGTCATGTCTTCTTCTCCACGCTCCTTCAGATCTCACCGGAACTTTTTTTCTACGCCTGAAAATCACCATTTTCCTCATCCAAAATTTCATAATTTTCAACCTTTCTGTATCTTCGTGGAAAATACGGCGGCTCATCCTCTTCCACGTCACCCTTTTCGCGGCGCTCTTCAACAATAGGCAAATGCCCTTTTAATTATTTATTGTGTATAGTAATATTTCATCAATAAATAATAAAAAATATATAATTTATATTAATTTGATGTCACTAACAAAGTATAAAAAATGTGATTGAATTGATTTGTAACTTGTGTACGTGGATAAAATATGAATTGATCGCCAACATAAAAATTTAGGGCTGCGTAGAGCTGTAGGATGTTTTCGAAGGAATCTGGGGTATAATTTATTGGATGAGAGAGATGATTTGACTCTATGAATATAGCAATTAGGACGTGAGAGAGAAGAAGAAGAATAAGTAAAAAAAAAAATGGTATATTAAGTAAAAATGTGGTATATTTATTATTTTAAATTAATTTTTTATTTTAAATTAAATATATTTAGAGGAATTTGGGGTATGAATAGTCGCACCCAATTTTAATTTTGATTTAAAAAAGAACCATTGCCAAAAAAGTGTCGGTTAGTGCTTAAAGTGAGAAAGTTAACTAATTTTTATATCATAAATGACAACGAACAACCAATTTCTCCTCCACCACCATTAAATTAATACTTAAATGTTAGATTGCATGTCAGGATTGTTCGATTAATTTATGATGTTAGGATGCATGCATGTTGAGATTGCTAGGTTAATTCTAGTGAAGGTTAGAATTGTTAGATTAATTGTATAATATTTAATTAATTTTTTATTACATATGTTAGGGATTTTTAGATTAATTGAAGTATTTGATATAGGTCTAAATTGAATGTTAGGATTGCTAAATTAATTGTATGATGTTAGAAAGGATGTTGGGAGTCTTTAATTGCATGTTAGGAATTATTTTTGATTAATTAATGTTAGAATGACAGTTAGGATTGCTAAGTTCATTGTAAGATGTTAACATGATCAGTCATCACATTATTAGATTTCTGTACGACGTTAGAGTGAACTTATGAAATACTATATAATTTAGTTGATGTGTACTTGAATGAGTCATATACAATATCACCAGCCCTTTTTATAGGAGTGGCATGCAAATTTGTAAGTGAGAATTTATAAGCAAATGTGAAATTAGTTTATTTATACTCCATTCGTAAAATAATTTTCATAGATGGAGTGACATGTAGATTAAAAGAATTAGATTGAGTGTGGGGAAATTGAATAAAAAACTATTTTATTAATTTTTATGAGTGTAAGTTACTCACTTTTATAAAGTAAAAATAATGTTGTGACATTCAAACTTAAAAAAAAAAATGTGAGTAATTTTGGGATAGAGTGAGCAATAATTTCTTAACACTCCCTTCTCAAAAAAAAAAAAACCCCAATTTTTAACAGTGGAAAATTTCGATAGCGACAAACTTTTTCAATTGGTCGGAGTAAACAAATTTCATGATGGAAAATAAAGTGTTTTTTTTTTCAACAGTTTTTCCATCACAAAATTAAAATTTACGTCGGAAATAACCATCGTACTGGATACGTCTACCATCTTGCGGTGGTTTTTTTAATCCCAAATTTTAATTTAGATTTTAAAAAAAAATGATTGCAACAAGAAAAGAAAAAAGAAAAGAATGTTGTTTAATTGCTGGAATTATTTTTTATTAATTGATGTTAGAAAGAATGTTAGGACTGTTGAGTTCATTGACATCATCAGATTTCTGTATGATGTTAAAGTGAACGCCTAGAATATTTAGTAGAAGTGCATTTGAATGATAGGAATGTTTTAGTTTAATTGTGTTGTGAAAAATATGATCGGAACTGAATCGAGCTCAATAAGACTTCGAATTTCAGAGCAATTAGAAGAAATTTGCCGGATGAACACACTCAACAGAAATAATCAAGAAATCAAAAGAACAAGCAATTTACGTGGTTCGATCAAATTGATCTACGTCCACGGATGGGGTTGGCTCACTTCACTAAATGATGAAATAATGTTTACAGATTACAAGCTTTCTCTCTCTAAGATTTAGAATGAAGCACTCTCTTAAAAGACTGGAATGAATACATATTTATAGATCAGACCCTTAACCACCTTTGAGCTCTTAACCAATCAACGAGATTCGTATGGTTATAACCGCCTTGAATAACTGTTCCGGTGTCCAATGAGATTGCTCCGCCAGCTGCCCAAATAACTGACTTTATCACTCTGGTGAAGTCGCCTTTGCCATGCTCTGTTTTCTTAACTGTCAGCGCCTTCATGCTGAGTGACTCAGGGAGTAGGTGATTTTCAGCTCATGATGATCTCTCAGGATTGCCTTCAGTTCTACTGAGTCATCAGTGTCTTCACTGATCTGACCACTCAGGATGACATTCAGGATGAGTGTCAAGATCAGAACACTCCTGACTCAGGATCAAGTCTTCGCTCAGGCTCAGGATGCTTTCCTCAGGAATATTCCTCCGGATCCAACACTCAGGATCAGGATTCCTGACTATTCTCCAGTAATCAAACTCAGCTTATCTTTACACTTAACAATTCTCCACCTTAAAGTAAATGAGTTTTCCCCATTCCACACTCCACCTCAGGACTTAGTTCATGGTACATCCCATGACCGCAGCTTGATCAGCTCCAAGCAATATCTGAATTTGGAAATAGGTAAGACCTTAGTCAGCATATCCGCAACATTGTCCTCAGTGGAAACCTTCTGCACTGAAATCACTTTCTTTTCCACAACATCTCTCACAAAATGAAGTCTGACATCAATATGCTTTGACCTTTCATGAAAGACCTGATGCTTAACCAAATGAATTGTGCTCTGATTGTCACACTGAACTGCAACTTCCTTTTGTCTGATTCCAAATTCTTTAATCATACCCTTGAGCCACATCGCTTCCTTCACTGCTTCAGTCATCGCAATATACTCAGCCTCAGTAGTTGAGAGTGCCACTACTGACTGGAGTACTGCTCTCCAGCTGATTGTTGTACCATATAATGTGAACACATAACCTGATAAAGATTTCCTCGTATCAATGCTTCCAGCATAATCTGAGTCCACATATCCCTGAAGTGGTTGAGTGTCATCCTTAGTCTTCTCGAAGAGTAACCCCAGATTTCCAGTTCCCTTTAAGTATCTCATTATCCACTTAAAAGCCTCCCAGTGTGTCTTTCCCAGATTTGCCATAAATCTACTGACCACACTGACTGAATGTGCTAAATCTGGCCTGCTGCACACCATAGCATACATTATGCTACCTATCCCATTTGAGTAAGGGATTTTACTCATTTGTGCCTTCTCTTCTTCTGACTTCGGACACTGACCTGATGTAAGTTTGAACTGTTGACCGAGGGGTGTAGATACAACTCTGGCTTCATGCATGTTGAACCTCCTGAGTATCTTCAGGATGTAATCCTTCTGAGTTAAGAACAACCTCCCTTTGTCCTTATCTCTGATAATTTCCATGCCCAGTATCCTCTTAGCCATACCCAGATCCTTCATGTCAAATGTGCTACTCAGTTTTACCTTCAATCTCTGAATTCTTTCAGGACTCTTGCTTGCAACCAACATGTCATCCACATAGAGCAGCAGATATGTGAGTACTTCCTTCCCTTGTTTTTCAAGATAGATACAACTATCATACCTGCATCTTGTAAAGCCTATGGAGATTATAAAACTATCAAATTTCTTATACCATTGCCTAGGACTTTCCTTCAGTCCATATAATGATTTCTTCAGTAGACACACCTTATCCTGATTCCCAGGTAGAATAAAACCTTCAGGTTGTTGCATGTGTATAGTTTCTTCCAGGTCTCCGTGTAGAAAGGCTGTCTTGACATCTAACTGCTGAAGCTCCAAGTCCTCCTGACCTACCTTTGATAATAGGATTCTGATTGAACAGTGTTTCACCACTGGTGAGAATACCTCATTGAAGTCTACCCCCTCTCTCTGAGTGAAGCCTCTGGCAACAAACCTTGCCTTATATCTCATCTTCTCTCTTCCTCCTGACCCCATTTCAGATTTCTTCTTGAAGATCCACTTGGAACTGACTACCTTCTGTCCCTGAACCTTGTTCACAAGTGTCCAAGTGTTATTCTTCTCTAATGACTGAAGTTCCTCAGTCATGGCCAATATCCATCTCTCTTTATCTTTGCCTGACACGGCTTCAGCATAACTTTGTGGTTCCTGATGCTCCACCTCTTCAGCGGTTATCAGGGCATAGGACACCATGTCAGCCTGACCAAACCTAGTTGGAGGGTGTATACTTCTCCTGTGTCTGTCTCTTGCTAGACTATAATTCCTGAGATCTTGGCCTTCAATATCTGAAATTGAATGGTCAGAATGATCGTCAGTATCACTTTCCTCTGAGTCCTCCAGAGTCCTCCCTGAGGTTTCACCTACCTAAAAAATTCCTTGTCCTGAGTTCCTTTCAGGAGTCTCCACCTCAACCTGAGATCCATCTCCTAAAAGTATGCCATCTGAGTTGTGTATGCTGATGGGCTGATTATATCCCATGACTTTCTCGTTGAAAGTCACATCTTTACTGACAATACACCTTTTATGTCCAGGTTTCAAACACCATAACTTGTATCCTTTCACTCCCTTAGGATATCCTAAGAAGATACATCTCAGTGCTCTAGGTTCCAGCTTATCCTGCCTGATGTGGGCAAAAGCTGAGCAACCAAATACCTTCAGGTTATTGTAGTCCGAGATCCTCCCATACCATATCTCATCAGGTGTTCTGAACTCAATTGCTGAGGAAGGTGACTTGTTAATAAGATAACAAGCTGTACTGACTGCTTCCCCCCAAAACACCTTGGGTAGCTTTGCATCTGACAACATACTCCTGACTTTTTCCAGGATTATCCTATTCATCCTCTCAGCCAAGCCATTTTACTGAGGATTTGCAGGAACAGACTTGTGTCTAGTGATCCCCATTTCCTTGCAGAAATTGTTGAACTCCTCTGATACATACTCCAATCCATTATCAGTCCTGAGATGTTTAATGGATCTTCCTCTCTTGTTTTCTTGTTCACTGACCCAATCCCTGAACCTTGCCAAGGCTTTACTCTTCTGCTTCAGTATGAATACCCATTCTTTCCTGCTGAAGTCATCAATGACTGTCATGAAGTATCTTCCCCCTCCATGAGTCTCCACCTTAGCTGGTCCCCAGATATCAGAATGAACATAATCCAGAGGTGCATCAATAGTCTTCTTACCTTTAGGGAATGGAATTTTCTTGGATTTGCCCAGGACACAATTGTCAAAAAAATCCAATTTCATCACCTTTCCTTCCCCAAATGCCTTCTGCTTTGAAAGTTCTTGGAGCCCCCTTTCTCCAATATGGCCCAACCTTTTATGTCATATCATTGCCTCAGAGCTGTCCATAACATTGTTTGCTGACCCTGAAGAAGTGCTTCCAATCAGGATATACAACCCATTGACTTTCTTGCCTATCATGTATACCTTCTTGCCTTTGGTTATCAGGATATAACCATCCTCAGTGTTGAACTCATAACCCAGTTGATTCAGTGAACCCAGGGAGATCAGATTTCTCTTCAGTTCTGGCACCAGCCTCACATTTGAGAGTATCTTATCTACTCCATCATGCAGCTTCAACCTGACAGAACCACTCCCCTTCACCTTACATGTCTGATTATTGCCCAGTACCACTGAGCCTCCATCAAACCTCCTCAACACCCTGAATAATGATTCATCAGGGTACATATGGAATGAACATCCAGAATCCAGTACCCACTCATCATTCAGTTTCAGGTTAGTAACCGTTAACACCTCAGCACTATCATACCCACCTTCAGCAGCAACAGTTATATTAACTTTTTGTTCTTCTCCCTGATTCCTATTTCTGTCAGGGCAATTCTTCTTGAGATGACCAGTTTTGTGACAAGCAAAACATTTCCTCTTCTCAACAAAATCACCAGATTTTGGCCCCTTTGTGTTCTTCTTCTTCTTGTTCTGAAAATCTTTCTTTCCCTTCTTGAACCTGACATTCAATCCTTCAGCCTGAACTGGATTTTTCTTATCAGCTTGTAGCTGAATAGACTTAGTTTTCAGCGCACCCAGAATATCATCAAAGGACAATTTATCCTGCCTCCCAAATAGTAAGGTATCCTTGAAATTCTCAAAGGATTTAGGCAAAGAATTCAGGAGCATCAGAGCCTTATCATCATCATCAATTTTCACTCCCAGGTTCTCAAGATCATCAGCAGCCTTGTTGAATTTCTCAAGTTGTTCAATCAACTCCTTCTCTTCATTCATCCTTAATGACATCAGTTTTTGTTTCATGAACAACTTGTTGGTGACAGACTTAGTCTGATACACCTTCTCCAGTTTACTCCAAACCTCCATGGCTGTCTTCTCCTTGCACACCTCCCTTAGAGGTTTATCCCCCAGACACAAGATGATTGTGCTATGAGCCTTTTCCAATATTTCTTGTCTCTTGCCTGGATTTTCTGACGAAGAAGGGGGCCATTGATCTTCAGGCTTCAGAGCATTGCCCAGCCCATGATGAGTCAAGAGAGCCTTCATCTTGATCTTCCACAAACCAAAATCGTTTGCTCCAGTGAATTTCTCAAATTCCAGCTTGGTAGATGCCATGATTGATGATTAACCAGTCGATTCCTCCTCTGATTCCCACAGACGGCGCCAATTATTGTGAAAAATATGATCGGAACTGAATCGAGCTCAATAAGACTTTGAATTTCAGAGCAATTGGAAGAAACTTGCCGGATGAACACACTCAACAGAAATAATCAAGAAATCAAAAGAACAAGCAATTTACGTGGTTCGATCAAATTGATCTACGCCCACGGATGGGGTTGGCTCACTTCACTAAATGATGAAATAATGTTTACAGATTATAAGCTTTCTCTCTCTAAGATTTAGAATGAAGCACTCTCTTAAAAGACTGGAATGAATACATATTTATAGATCAGACCCTTAACCACATTTGAGCTCTTAACCAATCAACGAGATTAGTATGGTTATAACCGCCATGAATAACTGTTCTGGCGTCCAATGAGATTGCTCCGCCAGCTGCCCAAATAACCGACTTTATCACTCTGGTGAAGTCGCCTTTGCCATGTTTCTTAACTGTCAGCTCAGGATCGCCTTCATGCTGAGTGACTCAGGGAGTAGGTGATTTTCAGCTCAGGATGATCTCTCAGGATTGCCTTCAGTTCTACTGAGTCTTCAGTGTCTTCACTGATCTGACCACTCAGGATGACATTCAGGATGAGTGTCAAGATCAGAACACTCCTGACTCAGGATCAAGTCTTCGCTCAAGCTCAGGATGCTTTCCTCAGGAATATTCCTCCGGATCCAACACTCAGGATCAGGAATCCTGACTATTCTTCAGTAATCAAACTCAGCTTATCTTTACACTTAACAAATTGAGTCACTAGGGTGTTCAATTGATGTTAGAATAAATCTTATGATTAATTGTGTGATGTTAGAATGGATGTTGGGAATAATTAATTGATATTTGGTTTACGTTAGGAATTTATAGACTAATTGAGTCATTAATTAGGATATTTAAATGATGTTAGATTGAATGTTAGGATTGTAGGTTCATTGTATATATATTGTGAATATTCCTTATTTTTTCAACACGAAATTAATCAACTATAAATATGGTGTGACAATTACGTATTAGATATGTGAGTATGCGTGAACATGGAGAGATATTAGATGCACGACACTTATTTTGTATTGACTTTTCTGTAATTTGTTAGGATTTGAGTACTCTAGCTAATGAATTCTCTTTCTCTTTTAAAAAAAAAAAAAAAAAAAAAGAACATGCATTTTAGGTAAAAGTATTATCCATCAATTTTCATTGGGCCGTAGAGATGTGTTGTCATAGAAAAACGTTTTTAATGATTTCATGATACATCAATTCAGTCATAAATACAAAGCAATGATTTAAAAAAAAATGGATTTATAATTTTTAACATAAAAACATAAAGTAGCGTGATTAGAATGCTTTGAACCTGTGGTGAGCTGATATCATTTAAATATTCATACTCTCTCTATCCCACATGAATTTACACATTTTTTTTATTTGGACGTTCTATAAAAATTTGCACACTACTAAAAAAGAAAATATTAATTTACGTGCACACTCATAAACATATACACATATTTGCCCATATGTCACTACTTTATATATAAAACACATTTTTTTATGTATGACAGGTTTGAGCTTAATTTATGTGTTGAGCCTATTTTCAAGTCCAATCTATTAAAAATTTATAAAATAGTCATTACTTGTCGAAAGAATTCCGCCTCCTCTAAAAGTTTATTTTTAAAGAAGTTAAGATCAATTCATTTATTTAATTTTTCTAATACAACTATTATTCATAAAAACTGACCATTGCATCAACTTAGATGTCAAGAATGTCTTCTTGCATGGCGTTCTCGATAAACCACCTAACGGATCAACTTTCGAGTTTTATAGGTCCATTACCCGAACCATGTTTGCATGCTCAAAAGGGCCCTCTGTGGTTTTGCTTATAGGCACCACGTGCCTGGTTTGATTGATTCAATACATTTCTCACTAGCTTAGGCTTTATTCTTAGCAGAGCAGACACTTTTCTTTTCTTTTTTCTACGTTGTTCTGATTGCACAATATTTCTCCTTTTCTGTGTTGACGATTTACTAGAAGTAGTCAATCTATTTTGCGGGCTTTAATTCGTCACGTGAATAAGGAATTTGTAATAAAAGATCTTGGCTGGCTAAGTTATACTCCCTCCGTCCCAATATTTTCTTCATAGGTGGAGTTTCACGCATATCAAGAAAAAGTGAAGTATGTGAGTGTGAAGTTAAATAATAAAATATAAAAAAATGTACTTTATTAACTTTTGTGAGTGTGAGTTGTTTCCTGTTTTGGGGTGTGAAGAAAGAGTTGGGACGTCCATATAAAAAAAGTTTGAAGTTTATCTTGGGACTAGAGGGAGTATATTTCTCATCTTCATATATATATGTCACTCTGAAAAGGTCTAACACTTGGACAGACCAAATATGCTCATGACACACTCATTAGAGCTTCGTTACTTGATTCGAAACTAATTTTCACACTACCAGCTACTTGTGAATTACTAGTGAGCATAGGTAAATTTTTGAAGGATATAACACTCTATCGCTTGTTAATGAGTGCTCTCTAATATCTCACTAGACATATGTTATGCGGTTAACCACGTTGATCAATTCATTAGATCTTCCTGTTTTTTTTTTATCGGTAAATGTTAGTTGTTAATAGTTAGTTCACCAAGTCTCCTTACACTTTAAGAATATCTCCAAGTCCATCCTTATATCTATCTCCTAATTCGTTTCCAAAGGGAATCGAACTCAGGTCACTCACTCAAGTGAGGAGCCTGGTGGCTAGGTGAGCTATCTCCTCAGATCTTCCATGGTTGACCACTTTTTGGCTGGGTATCATATATTTTGGACTTACATTTACTCCATCAAATTATTGGATACTAGTTATATATTGTGATGCAGATTGGGCTCACTGTGTTGATGTTGGAAATTTTGGTTTTGACCATATTTCAAATAAATATTAAGTGACAATTTATTTATCCATTTTGCGTAAATGGATTTGTTTGATATATTTCACAAAACCAAATTGGTGTGAATGAGAAATTAATGTCATTTAATATGTGGATAAGTACATTGATTAATGTATTTATTGTGGTAATAGTGAAGTGTCGTGTCTCTTTGAATTAAAGAGATAACCTTTGATGAATAGTTTTTACCTAAGGGTTGCAACTCTTTGGAAAAGTGAAATGTGAAGAGTCACACCTATTACCCGTAACTCTTGAAAATCTATAAATAGATCTCCCCCACATTGACTTTCAAATACTGAAGAATACTTGAATATACTTGAATACACTTCATAATTGATTAAGTTAGTTCAACGATTATCTAGTGCATGCATACTAGAAAATGTAGAGTTGCATTAGAGTCGAGTCCGAAAGTTCCGGATACTCATTTGCGATTCGCCGATAGCTTTCGCTTCGTAGTGCAACGGGCGGAAGACTCCAAAGTCGTTGTATCTTGGGGACGGTTGCCATGATTCGTATTGCACCTGTGTACGGGGCAATAACGTCTTACGGAGAGCGAGTTTAACTCGTGCCTCGACTTTACCGTGTCAATTGCATAAGTCATCTTTGTCTACACACCATTAATTGTTGTAATTTCCAACAGTTGATACATAAATATCGGCTTATGGCTACTCCATCTTTCTAAGAGGAAACTTGGTCTTATGTAGTGCCAAGAAATAACCTATTGTAGCTTGTTTGAGCTACAAGTTCAAATACCATGCACTATCCAACAATACTGCTCAAGAAATTATATGACCTACTTATCTTCTCAATAAGCATCATGCACTACCTGGCTCTCAAGACTTCAGCTTCTTGCAGCAATACGAGCATCTTGTTTTAAGAGCTTATTACAAGCAAGAAGCTTGACATCATGTTCATGCCCTTCGAACTTCAAGTTGCAGATATATTCACTAAAAGTCTTGTTCGACCCTCTTCGAGTTTTTGCATTCCAAGTTGTGTATTGATGAGAATCTCACACTATAAAAAAAACGGATTTTACCGACCGATTTAGCGACCGAAAAACGGTCGCTAAACATATATACCGACCGAATTACCGACCGATCACGGTGGTCGGTAAAACTGTGGTCGCTAACGTTTAGCGACCGTCTAAACGGTCAGTAATTAGTCGCTAA
>JAPKLY010000058.1:840468-881785 GCA_026898435.1 Prunella vulgaris | reverse complement strand
TAATTATAATAATTATTTTTATTTATTCTAATATATATGTATGTATATGTTGATAGAATTTCTTAATCGTGTTCGTTTATGTGGCTTTATAACGTGTTAATTCTACCAAACAATAATCTTATGATTTCATATTCTTGGAGAGATAATATAGAGAGAGAGAGAGCTTAGAGAGAGAAAGTAGAGTGTGAAGAATGTATTATTATTTGAATAGTACAAGAGAGGTCTTATTTATAGGTGTGCAAGTGTGAGACGGCACCTTACGAGCCTATATGGCTTCCGGTGTTGACGACGGTTCCTTACCCTCGTCTTGATCTCTCACACTGCTACCTATATCGTGCCTCGTCCTATTACTATGCCTTAGACTAGATGGGCCTCATTAAAAACCTCACCGTAAACCACCCTTGTGGATAAACCGGACGGAGGGAAAAAGAGCGCACCATCGGGGTCCTATCGACTAACAGGCGAGCTCTTGGGCGAGCTCGGAGGCGAGCTCCAGTGTTCCAGGCGAGCTGGTGGGCGAGCTCCAGTGCCTTGAGTGGCTTGCGAGTGTCGTGCGATGATAGACCTCGGCAAGGTCTTCATGGGGGTAGGGGCGAGCTCTAGGGCGAGCTCCAGTATCTTCATGGGGATAGGGGCGAGCTCCTTTGGGCGAGCTACGCAGGTGAGCTGCCCCCATGTGGGCGAGCTCCACACTTCCGCGGATCTGGGTGAGTTCTGGCGACCTGTCAAACCTTGGTGATTATCCATATGCTAATTGTGTTAGTTCGTCAGGCCAACATTTGCCCCCAAGCTCGCACGCATCATGACTTCGTCAAATGTGTGGGCGAGCTGGAGAATTTGAAACTCAGCGAACTACCTTTGGGTGATTGCCGAGCTAGCAGGCGAGCTCGACCAAGGCGGTTTTTTCTGGCCGACGTGGTGCAGGAATCCAGGAGTCATGCACGCTATTTGAGTCCTCGATTCCCGCCCACAATCATGTAAACTTTCAAATCTTTTGCAAATAGGTCCCTGCACTTCCCTGATATCGCACCTCGCCCCGACGTCTATAAATAGGGGGAAGTGGTTCCATTTTCTCACTTTCTGCATTTTTGAATTCTCAGAGCTTTCCCGGCGACCTGTTTTTCTTGCGTTCGATGGATTTTTGAAGGCTCTTCAAGGTAGGATTCGATCTCTCTCCTCTTTTCTTCTGCCTTTTACTTGATTTTTCTTTCGTTTCTTCGGGCTCCCTAAACGACACCGTACCTTGACTTTGGATTACCGAACTGTGTTGAGAACCCTTTGGACTTCTTTGAGACAATGTCGACACACTCCTCGAGTAGGACCCTCTCGGACCGGAACTCTAAGAAATGACCAATAATCGAGGATGAGCCTCCTCGGGTTTTGTATGTGGAGATCGGTTCCAGCTCCGAGGCGACCTCGGCAGCTCGCCGGGTCTCCGGCGAGCTGCCTAGCGAGCTGCGTCCCGATCCGGAGGAAGGAGCCTCCAGCGCCGTATGCCGCGAGGTATGGGAGGAAAGCGGCGAGGTCGCCCAAGAGAAAAGAGTTGCCAGTGGCAACGAAGGGCCCGATGAGGTTGATGAGGGCATTGCCGAGGTCGACGATGTGGGTGGCGACCTAGAGGAAGTTATGCTCGAGTGGTTTCGTCGCATTAGTTTTCTGAAACCCCAGCTGGTCGAACACGAGGTCCCTGCCCAGGTCGTCCATCTATTCGACTGGGGCGAGTATCTCGCCGCGGTGAGCTTTCCCCTCCCGGACCGGGTACTCCCCACCGACCTAGAGAAAGTTGCCCCGTCCGAATACAAGGCTGGCGAGGTGGTGAGCCTTATTGATGAATGCGACCTTCCCATCATACGCAGGGAGTATCGCATCCCGCTCGACATCTTCATGTATGCTCCAATGAAGAATGAGAGGGCCGACGTGCCTCCTGAGGGGATGACCGCTTTAAACGTCGATGTTCTAAGGGCCGGGCTTACATTGCTATTGCACCCGATCATCGGCCAATACCTTGCCGATAATAATTTGGCCATCACTCAGCTCACCCCGAATGCATGGAGCAACCTTCTCGCCATCCTGTCCATCTTTGGATTGGAGGGCTATGAGAACGCGACGACCTCGGTGGACCTGGGCGAGCTCTTCGCCGTGACCAAGCGGGCGCAGGACGGCGCAGGATACTATTATCTGAAAGCTCGCCCGGGGGAAAAATTTCTCGGGGACTTGCCCAATAAAGTCCGTGATTGGAAGAAGCAGTTTTTCTTCGTAGGCGGGGACTGGCGAGCCTCCAGCACGTATCACAGGCGAGGTGACCGTATTCCCACTCCGGAGGGATACGGGGAAGCCAGCAGTAGGTCGCCTATTTCGGTGTGTGTGGGTTGAATTAGATATACTAATTCTAATTTTCTTTCTTCTTGCAGTTCCGAAGCGCCATCTGCTGTTTGAGAAGCGAGAAGGATAGGTAGGTCGCCCACCTGTGAGCGTACCATTGCTTGCGGCTCGCCGGACTCCTCACACTACCGCACCACCTAGATATCCAAGGTCCCGAGCTCCCAGGTTCAACTCTTTGGAGCTAGCCTATGGGGGGGGTGTAGTTCGCCCATCATGCCGACATTTTCAATTTTTGTGCAGGTGGTAGCTTCGTCGCAATCCCAATCGCAGAGGTCCCCGAGGCCTACCAGCTTATCAAAGAGCACTTTGAAATGGGCCCACCTCGCCCCGCCGTCCGTGCTCGTGTTGGAGGCGAGCAAGGAGGCCGAGCTCGCCTCCAAGAAGGGCGAGGTAGGGGGGTCGGGGACCTAGAGGGAAAAGGCCAAGGCTCCTGAGAAGCCCAAGGCTGCGGAGGTCACTCGGACCGGCCGAGGTCGAGGAAAAAGGAGGTCCCAAAGGGGCGAAGGATCCCGAGCTGGCGAGGAGGATCCCCCAGCTCGCAAGAGGACCAGGTACACTGACCTGGTCGACGAGGACTCCGACCGAGTTGAGAGGGTCTCGGCGAGGTCCGGGCAGGGGGGATCCGCTCAATCCACTGCCCCACTGGCGGACAAGCCCATCCGGAGCTCGCCCCCCTCGCCATCTCCATTCGGGGTGCAAACCAACGATGACACGCTCCTTGGTTGGGACCCTGACCGAGCTCAGTAAGTAGCTCGCCTAGTCGATCTTCATTGCTTATTATTTTCTGTTTTTCTAACATTTTCTATCTGTTTTGATCTCGTAGTTATGCCCCAATCGTCTTCCTGAATCGTCATGAGGCCCTGCACGCGTTCGAGCGATCTCGCTCCCTCACGTCGATGTGGAGCCTCCCTCCGGGCGTAGTCCAGAATACTGTGAGCGAGATGCCAAGGCATTGGACGACCCTGTTGGTGGCGAACATCAACAGCCAGGACCTGAAGGAGAACCTCCTCCTCTCGGCCCATCATGCGAGTAGATTAATGCTCGCTAACCAGAAAGCTTTTGAGCAGGTCGCCGAGCTGGAGGTAGGTCGCTCCGACAGGAACAAAAGGATGTTGGCATTGGCGGACACTGCTGACAAGGCGAAAAGGCAGGCGCAGCTCGCCGAGGAAAGGGCCGAGGCCTCATTGGCCGCCGTGCAAAATGCCCTTCAGCAGCTCGAGAATGTTCAACACCGGCTCGCCAGGCTCGAGCAGGAGACGGAGGCGAGAATAAAGGCTAAGAAAGAGGAGCTCGCCGCCCAGCTCACCCAAGAGGTCGGCAATCATGGGATTACTAAGAAGGACCTCGCACTGCAGCGGGGCCTGGTGAAGAGCTCCAATGCTGAGTGTGAAAGGCTACGGGGCGAGCTGGAGGCGAAGGCTAATGAGGTTGCCGAGCTACGAAATGTTGCTTCTTCCTCGTGGGATCTAGCGGCTGTGAGGGCCGAGGCCTCGGACAAAGGATGTGTCCAATGTTACGCTGAGGTCCTGACGACCCTTTGGTGGGCTCGA
Source organism: Prunella vulgaris (assembly GCA_026898435.1). NCBI lineage: Eukaryota > Viridiplantae > Streptophyta > Magnoliopsida > Lamiales > Lamiaceae > Prunella > Prunella vulgaris. The sequence continues at coordinate 877,853 of JAPKLY010000058.1, read as the reverse complement.
GCCCACAAGGACGACGAGGTCGAGGCTGTGGTAGGCGACTTCAAGGCCTACTTGGACCGGGTTCCCTTCCCAGATGGTGCCGAGCTGGACATTGGTGATCTCTCGGAGCTCGGCATCCCCCTCAACTTTGTGCCAGCACGCTTCCAAGTTATCAAAACAGGTGAGGTGCTGGAGCTAAACATTGGCGAGGAGGAGGTCGCTGGCGAGGAGGAGCAGATCCCCCTCACTGTTGCGCAGCTTCAAGAAGCCTGCGGGGATGCAGTGTTGAATATTGGCGAGATCGACGTCAGTAGGTTGACTGGAAATATCATTCCTGAGGCCGAGCTAGCCCTCCCAGTCCGCCAGGTCGCCCACGACTTCGCCGAGGTGCCTTCCGATGTCCCCGCTGCTCCGGAGACTTAGGATTTTTTCCTTGCTTTCTAGAATAGCTTTCATTTTCCTGGTTGTAGTTTCTGATTTTTGTTTAAGTAGATCTAGCTCGCCGGGCACGTGCAGCTCGCCCAGAAGGAGCTTTTTGTAGTTCAAAGATGGCCAGCTGGTCGGCCTTTGTGGCCACCACTGCTACTCATACTTAGGATTTTTTCAAGTATATTTTTTACTTGAAAATTTCTTAAGTATTTTGAATATAAGTCGAGCATTTTTTGTCTAACTCTCTTTACTTACGTTTTTGCGCTTTTACGTTATAATTTTTAAATATCTCATTCTTGTTTATTTTTCTGGTACATAATTGTTCGTCTTATTCTACTTTGAGAAGGGAATCGTTCATTTTACGTCACTTTCGACTACGAATTGTACCTCTGTTTTTAGAGTACGTATTCTTCGTCTTACACCGCTTAGGGCCGCGAATTGCTCGTCTTAGACTACTTAGGGTAGCGAGTTGCACTTTGATTGATTCACGTTGGGCCGTTGGGTTTCATGAACCTTACCTTAGACGTTTTTTGTCTTTATCGTGAATTTTTCTAACTTATGGCAGCAGGTGCTTAGCAACCCCTTAAGAAGGGTACCTTCGCGACATTGGGCGCTTTGGCCTTTGCCTTCGAGCTATTTAATTACAACGCTTGGGACCTTGGTCCTTGCGCACTACGGGTTTTTGAGTACGTGGGCAAGCTGGGCTGGGCGAGCTACCTTGGGTAGTGGGTGACCTGGGGTAGCTCGCATAGTTGGCGAGCTACTCAGGTCCAAACACTTGGCAAATTTTTTTGATCTCATGAATCTTCTAACTCTTTATAGCGATGGAACTTACACCGGTTACCATCAACATTTCTGATGCGAACCTTCGACTAGTCTATTACAGAATCCTAGTCTATTGGTAGAACTTTTTCAGGTGGGTCGCACTCCAGGTGTATGATGAGGCGTTGCCTTATGCGTCTTTAAGGTCATAAGTGCCGTTCGGCCAAGCTGCGGTGACCTGGAACGGTCCTTCCCAGTTTGAACCGAATACACCCGGTGAGGCCATCAATTTCTTTTTCAATACCAGGTCTCCGACCTTGAATTTTCGGTCTCGGACCTGGGAGTTGTAATATTTCTTTGCTCTGCGCTTGTAGGTGACGTTCTTCATTTCTGACGAAGCTCTGGCCTCTTCGATTAGATCCTTCTCTACTGCCAAGGCTTCGTCATTCTTTTCTTCATCATATCCTACCACCTTCCAAGTTTTGTTTTGGACTTCGACGGGTACAACTGCCTCAGTCCCAAAGGCTAGAGCAAACGGGGTCTCTCCGGTGCTGGCCCTATAGGAAGTTCTATAGGACCATAGGACCTCCGGGAGTTTGTCTGCCCAACTCCCTTTCTTCTCTTCGAGGCAGAGCTTTAATATGTGTTTCAGGATTTTGTTCACCGTCTCGACCTGGCCGTTCAACTGTGGATGGTATGGAGTTGAGTAGTACTTCTTAATGTTCCATGAACTACAGAAGTCTCTCAGCTTCTGACCGTCGAATTGCCTTCCATTGTCCGTGATGACCGACTGCGGAAGTCTGAATCTGCAGATCAGGTTTTTCCATATGAAGTCGATCATCATTTCTTGGGTTATAGTTGTGAGAGCTTCGGCCTCAGCCCACTTAGTGTAGTAGTCTACAACTACGACAGTCAACTTTACACCGCCTCTACCAGGTGGAAATGGGCCAATCAAGTCGATTCCCCATTTCGCGAAAGGTCATGGGCTGAAAACCGACTTCAGCTGGTTGGCTGGGGAGTGGGTGTTAGGTGCGAAAAGTTGGAACTTTCGGCACCTTCGAGCGAAGCTGATGGCATCTTTGCGAAGAGTGGGCCAGTAGTAGCCCTGCCTGATCGTCTTATATGCCAATGCTTGCCCCCTAGCATGACTCCCACAAATTCCTTCGTGGATTTCTTCTAACACTTTGGACCCCTGCTTCTTAGTTAGGCATTTGAGCAGGGGTAGAGAGAATCCACGTTTATAGAGTTGGCAGTCCAGCAGCGTGTATCTGGCAGCTTGCTTTACTAACCGGCTAGCTTCCCAGGTGTCCATGGGGGTTGTTCCGTCCGTTAAATATTTTTGGATTGGAGTGCACCAATCTTCACCATCTTCACTGTCCCCCTGCCCCCCGCTCAAGGTTTGATTTATCTTGTAATCGGACATCGAGGGGTTTTTTAGTGTGGTGATTACAACCTCCGTGAATTCAACTTCGCCGTTGCTAGTAGCTAGCCGGGCTAGAGCATCTGCTTGTGTGTTTTCTAGCTGCGGTATTTGATTGATGTAAACCTGTGTAAACATCGAGTTCAGATGCGCGGCTATCTTTTGGTAGGTCATCATCTGCTGGTCTTTTGCTTCATACTCCCCCCGGACTTGGGATATTATTAGTTGGGAATCTCCGAAAAGTTGAAGATTGGTTGCCCCCACAGCTAATGATAGCCTAAGTCCTGCTATCAACGCTTCATACTCCGCCTTGTTGTTGGTTGCTCGAAAGTCGAACCGGATTGCGGAGGTGAAGACTTGTCTGTCCGGACTGATCAGGACCACGCCGGCGCCTGGTGCTATGCTGGTTGATGATCTGTCAACGTAGAGATACCACAGAGCTACACGCCCCCTTGTCGGATCTTGTGGGAAAGTTAGCTCGACGATGAAGTCGGCAAGTGCTTGTCCCTTGATCGCTGTTCGGGGTGCGTAAGTTATACCGTATTGGCTGATCTCTAGTGACCATTTCAGCAGGCGTCCGGTGGTGTCTGGGCGCTGTAATATATGACGCAGTGGGAACGTTGTAAGCACCTCTACCGGGTGGTCAAAGAAGTAAGGCCTCAATTTTCTAACACTCATCATCAGTGCATAAGTCAGCTTCTCTGTTGGGGTGTACCGCAACTCAGCTTCGTGTAGGACTTGGCTTACGTAGTACACTAGTAGGTGTGTTTTCGCCTCTTCTCGGACCAGGACGGAGCTGATGGCCACCTCCGACGCAGCCAGGTAGAGGTATAGCTTCTCTCCAGGTATCGGCTTTGACAGGACCTGTGTGTCTGCCAGGTATGTTTTGATGTCTTCAAAGGCTCGTTGGCATTCACTTGTCCAGACGAAGTGGTTTTTGAGGTGGAGCATGTTGGCTTTGGCCGCCTCTTTGTACCTCCGTGTGTTTGCCTTAATCACCTCGAAGAACGGGTGATTTCGGTCACCGGACCTGGAGATGAATCTGTTCAGGGCTGCCATGCACACAGTCAGTCTTTAAATTTTCTGGACGGAATCGGGTATACCTATCTCGATTATGCATTGGACCTGCGTCGGGTTGACCTCGATTCCTCGTTGGGTAACTAGGTGCCCCAGGAACTTTCTGGAGTGCAAGCCGAAGCTGGTCTTTTGGGGGTTTAACTTCATGTTGTAGTGGCGCAGTATGTCGAAGGTCTGTTTTAGGTGGTCCAGGTGGTCCTCCTTTCTCAGACTCTTGACAACTATGTCATCTACGTACACCTCCATGGATTCGCCAATGTGTTGGTCGAACATTTTATTCATCAACCATTGGTAGGTGGCTCCGGCGTTGATGAGTCCGAACGGCATCCTTTCCCAGCAATACATGTTCTTGTTGGTGTAGAACGGCGTATGCTCCTGGTCATCCGGGTGTAAAGCTATCTGGTGATAGCCAGCAAAAGCATCCATGAATGTCATCATTTCATGGCCAGCGGTGCTATCTACCAGCTGATCGATGTGAGGTAGTGGGAAATTGTCCTTCGGACAAGCTTTATTCAAGTCTGTGAACTCAATGCAGAGTCTCCACGTCCCATTGTGTTATCTCACCAGGACGGGGTTCGCGACCCACTGTGGACACAAGGCTTCCTTGATGAGCTTGTTGTCTAACAATTTCTCCACCTCAACAGTTAGAGCTGCGTACTTGTCTGGTCCATACTTTCTCCGTTTTTTACGTATGAGTCTCCTCGTTGGGTCTATGTTGAGTCTGTGGCAAGCATGTTCCAACGGGATCCCTGTCATGTCTTCATGGGACCAGGCAAACACGTCCAGATTGGTCATTAGGAATAGTTCCATCCTCGACCGGTACGGTTCAGGTAACTCAAAACCGATGAAAAGTTCTAAGTCCCTTTCAGGGTCCACCGGGAGTGCCGTCAATTCCTCCATGGGGGTGGCTTTTCTCTTTTGACTTTTCCACCTAGGGTCGTTGATAAACTCGTCCCACTCCTCTTGTGACATCTACGCAGGTTCGTGACCTATGCGTGGTTCGAGGTCATCGGGTTGGCCTTCAGCTCGGGCGGGTCCATCAACTATTAGTACCTCCGGTGGTTTGTCAACTCGGGATGGTTTGGTGACCTGGGGAGTTGGATCAACATCCATAGGCGTTGGTTCTTGACCTCCCGCAGGTCCCTCATCTTGGCTTTCGCCAACCACCTCCATGGGAGTAGGTTGTTTTTCTTGCACAGGTCCCTACCCTTGCGCAGGTCCCAATACTTTGGTTTCTTCCAATCCCTCCATTGGTGCTGGTTGTGCGTCTTGCGCAGGTCCTGTGCCTTGGTCTATCTCTGACAGATCGCCTACCTCCATCATCTCAGTTTCGACCGAGACGACGTCTAGGATGTTTGGCTCGTCTGCTGGAATCTGCACGTCCTCTTCAAGGACTTGGACCCGTGTCACCGCTTTTTTGACCTGGCCATCTTTCATTTGGAGTAAACACTCTCGGGCCTTTTTCTGGTCACCTTTTATAGTTCCGGCACCTTTTGGAGTTGGGAATTTCAAACAGTAGTAGTAGGTCAAACACGCCACTTTGAATTCATTAATAAACGGGCGGCCAAGGAACCCGTTGTAGGAGGACTGCTGGTCGACAACTAGGAAATCTATGAGCCTAGTCAGCCTCCTTTCGGGGTCCTCAGCCGATACAAGTTGGACGCTCAGCCTAACACTACCTAGGGGGACGGTTACAGCTTCTCCGAACCCCACTATCCTAGCGTTGCTGGGTTCCAGATACGACTCAAAATCACCTAAGGCATCTAAGGTGGATTTGAAGAGAATGTTGGTGAATGCACCGGTGTCCACAAGTAGCCTGTGAACTCGGACGTTCATGATGTTTGCGGTTATCACCAATGAGTCGTTGTGGGGCATCAGTACCCCCTCCAGGTCCGCCGAGGAAAATGTCAACTCATCAGTAAGCTGTAAGACGGACCTGGGGCCGGAGCTGCCTTCCTGGACTTGGTTTATAGCCCGGATTTCGGCCTTTCTTTTCCTCTTGGATATGTAGGATCCTCCCGTCCTGGAGACCTTCGACAGCTCCTATCTCCTCCTCGAGAACTAAGAGTTCCCGGGTGGGCTCTATGTTTTGCTGAGGTTGGGGAGGTGCCCTCCGCCTGTTCTGGGGACTAGGTTGGTCCGCTTCCTCATCCTCATCATCGGAGGTAGCCCTCCTCTCGAACCTTGGCCTCTTAGCTGGGGCCTTCTTCACGAACTCCGCCAGCTTACCATCCTCGTAGAATTTTCAGAGCTGTTTGAGGAGGTCTCGGCACTCGTAGAATTTATTAGGGTTGAGCTTCGTGCGGTCCTGGCGGATCCACCTCGACTCCTCCAGCATGGCCTTGCCTTTGACGGCAGTGAAGACGTGGTCAACGGAGACGGTGAGGACCTGGTTGAGCTTTTCTTTGAGCTCGTCTCCCTCGCCAAAGGCCTTTAAGTTCCGGGGAGCTTTGTAGGTGCCCCCGGACTTCTTCCCGTAGGGTTTTTTCTCTTCGTGGGCACCAACTTCTTTCAGTAGTGCCTCCTGTATAGCCACGAACACCCCCGCCTTATAGCGGAATTAGGTGTAAGTGTTGGGAGATGCGAGGTGCATCTCCTTCCAGAGGTCAGTGCCCTTCCTGAGTCTGGCTATCGCTGCGACGACCTTGGTGTCCTCACTCACCGGCTCGCCTTCCAGTAGGATTTTGTCGAACATGTCCAGGTACTGCTGGTCAGTCTCGCCCTCGCCTTGGTGGATGTTGGCGAGTCGGTGCTTCTGGGTAAGGTAGGTTCCGAACCCATAGAAGTGGGTCAGGAACTCCCGCGAGAGTTGGCCAAATGAGCAGATTGACCCCGGGGCGAGTGAAGAGAACCAGCGGTGAGCTCGGTCCCCTAGGGTCAGCGGGAAGTTCCGAAACTGGGTGGAGTCGGTAGCACCAACCGAAATCATGAAGTCCGCGTACTTGGCTAGGTGGACTTTCGGGTCAGATTCGCCCTCGTACGCGGACATCACCGGGAACTGGATTTTCTTCTGGACCGGTGCGCGGAGAATGGTAGGTGTCAATGGAGACGTGGGGAGAGTCGTGGCGTCAGGTCCACCAGATTTGGCTGCTACTTGTGCTTGTAGCATTTCGACAGCTTTTTTCAGTGAGGCCAGCTCGTCATCACGGGTCACCTCCGGCGGAGGTTGCTCAAAGGTCGTGCGTCTCGCGGACGCACGTCCCCGAGGTGCCTCACTCTGGGGTGACCACTCAGTGGCGGGCTGGAATTGACGTCCGCCATGGGGGCCTAGCCGGTCAGTGGCGGGCCTCCTCAGCCTTTCATGGGCGGACCTGCGCGGCTGCTGGTCGGAGTCCCCATGGGACTCAACTGGGGCTGTCGTCCGCTCATTTTCCCCGAATCTCGGGCCCAGGCGGCCATGGAGGACTTCCCTCCTCTATGATTGGTGGGTGCCAGATGCCCCCATGTAGGCCGACTCCCTTCCGGTGTAAGGAGCGGGATCCTCTTCCACCATCTTGGCCTTGCCGGTCCTCTCCCTATGCTGGTGAGCATGTGCCGAGCTCGCTTCCTGCTCGGTGGGGAGGGCGCTGTAATCCCCCCTGGTCTGGGTGCCCTGGGTGGGCCTGGTCTGCTCCCGGGCTTCGGCAGCTGGAGCTCGCCTGGGTACCAGGGAGAGCTCGTCCTGCTACCTCTGCTGCAACCTTTGTAAGGTCGCGATGGTGCGTTGGAGCTCGTCGGGGTTGCTGGCCAGATCCCTCATGGCGGGGGCCAAGTGTTCTTGGGTCACCACAACTCGCGGAGGTCGCGGAGCTGCGGTGCTCTTCTGGGGAGGTGGTTGTGAGGTCTCCACCACCTGGCGTGAGGTCTCCACCTCGGCCTGGTTTTGGTCACCTCCTTTGGACCTTCCGGAAGCTGCGGAGGTCTGTCCTTTGGCGGCTCGAGTGTTAGCCATTTTTGGATTTCGGAGGGGGTAACTTGCTGCTGGTGGCCGAGGTGGAGGGAGGTCGCCGGGATGGTGGTCGTCCAGCTTGGGTGGAGCTGTGCAAATTTCCGTCTAGCCTCGCGTGTGACGAATTATCTGAAATTCAGTTTATTCGTGTACACGCGCGCGTTTGAAAACTTTTTTCTGGCAGAATTTGTGAATTTGAGAATTCGGGTTTTCATCCCAAAATCTGGGTTTTTGTTCGAAGGAATGAATATGTGTATGTGTATCTTCAAGTGTTCTTGAGTTTTATCAAGAACACCTTCAAATCTTCGAATCTTCAACAAACCCTAATTTTTTGTTCTTGAAAATTTTTAATTTTCAGATTCGCCCCTCCTTCTAGCGCCAAATTGTTGATAGAATTTCTTAATCGTGTTCGTTTATGTGGCTTTATAACGTGTTAATTCTACCAAACAATAATCTTATGATTTCATATTCTTGGAGAGATAATAGAGAGAGAGAGAGAGAGCTTAGAGAGAGAAAGTAGAGTGTGAGGAATGTATTATTATTTGAATAGTACAAGAGAGATCTTATTTATAGGTGTGCGAGTGTGAGACGGCACCTTACGAGCCTATATGGCTTCCGGTGTTGACGAGGGTTCCTTACCCTCGTCTTGATCTCTCACACTGCTCCCTATATCGTGCCTCATCCTATTACTATGCCTTAGACTAGATGAGCCTCATTAAAAACCTCGCCGTAAACCACCCTTGTGGATAAACCGGATGGAGGGAAAAAGAGCGCACCATCGGGGTCCTATCGACTAACAGGAGAGCTCTTGGGCGAGCTCGGAGGCGAGCTCCAGTGGTCCAGGCGAGCTGGTGGGCGAGCTCCAGTGCCTTGAGTGGCTTGCGAGTGTCGTGCGATGATGGACCTCGGCAAGGTCTTCATGGGGGTAGGGGGCGAGCTCCAGTGTCTTCATGGGGATAGGGGCGAGCTCCTTTGGGCGAGCTACGCAGGTGAGCTGCTCCCATGTGGGCGAGCTCCACACTTCCGCGGATCTGGGTGAGTTCTGGCGACCTGCCAAGCCTTGGTGATTATCCATATGCTAATTGTGTTAGTTCGCCAGGCCAACAGTATATATATATAATATTATATTAGCCCTTGTAATTGTCATTACTTTATCATTGATGTTAATATTATGACTAGAGATGGCAATTTGGTCTGCCCCGACTTGCTCCGATCTGAACCCGCACAATAAGGATCGCCCCGCCCTGCGATCCGCAGCGGGGCGGAGCGGGCATGGTTATCATTATCGCCTACCCTGATCTGCCCCACTCTATTTTGGCCCGTTTATATTATTAAAATTTGAACATATATGATATTTATAGAAAAATTATATTATTATTTATTAGTATATATATAGTATAAATAAGAATAAATTAATTTAACAAATATATTTTAGATCAAGATATACTAATAAAACATTATATGAAATATATTATGATGTTTTAACTATAATTTTTAATTGATATTAACATATTTAATGATAAAAATAAATTCGTAAATATATTTTTAATATCATAAATTTATTTTTTTAATTAAGATCTTAAATTTATTTTAAGTATGTAAAAATATATTATATATTATAAAAATTTAATTGAGAATGGATCGATCTGCCCCGCCCCGTGATCCGTAACGGATCGATCCGACCTGACCCGTACATGGAGTGGAGCGGATTTGGATCTTCTAGTATCCGTCCCGACCTGCTCCATTGTCATCCCTAATTATGACTAACAAAAGTATAAGGTATAAAATATGCAGGGATGAAATTATAAGGTATAAAATATTTTATGTCTTAAAAATAAATAATCATATATAAAATTAATTTGGTGTTAAATAAACTCGCTAATTCAAAAAGTCCTTCGAAATTCGATGAGTCTTGATGGGATTGTTGGTTGGTATTTATAAAAAATATAAAAAGTCCATCAAAATCCATCAAACCCAACAATCATTTAAAACATTTATATTTTTTAATACTAGTGGATTGTTTTTAAATTTTTTAAAATTCTGATTGAATACCAGTGGATTGTTTTTAAGTCTTTTAAAATACTGATTGAATACTTACAGACTTTTTTATAAGAAAAAATCTTTTAAAATCCCAAACGAATACACCCCTAAAAATATTCTAGAGGATTTTAGCAAATCAATTCTAATGTGTTTGAATTGATGCATACATTATGTATATCTTGTAGATTTGTTGTGATTTATATATTCTTATAAACTGTTATACACCTATATGCATCAGGTGCACCGTGCAACTCATGTATATTTTTAAAAAATTATACAAAATACTATTAAAAAGTCACACATGTTATAACTGATGAAAAGTTTATCTTTAATGATGTAACTTTTCAGTAATAATTCGTGTGACTTTTTCAGTAATAAATGATGTAATTAACTTTTTAAAATACTTATGAGTTGCACAATAAACCTAGTGCATAAAAGACATACTCATTATATATAGTGAAAATCTCATCACCTAATTACGGTGAAAATCATAATCAATTCTTTTTTTTTGCTTTTGACATGGGATCATTTGTACTCTATAAATTGTTATTATTCATAATAATATGTTTCACTTTCTCCCGCTCATGGACATCTAGCTAAGAAGATATTAGTTAACCACGTAATCTATGTTTTCTTTTTCACAATTTTTTTATATCCTTCATAAGAAATATATTTCTCAATATGAAAAAACTAAGTATAATAAATTCTATTGAACCAATTATTTATTACAATTTAATTAGGGATCCTAACTTTTTTTTTATCAGAAAAGGGTAGGGGTAGGGAAAAATTTACGACCAAGACGATTTGGGGGCCATTACTTGAAAAAAAAAAGCCCATTTGCTATTCTATTTTAAGAAATAGAGTTAATATGGTTGTTGAACACAACAAATTTTTTTTTTTTTTACCAAGACATGGCTTTGCCATTTTTAACATTAAAGTTATTGCAACTCTCACCACTCCACCGACATCAACTCATCCTTGCAACCTTGGAAATTCTCAAGCCACACCATCAATTGAATTAATGAAGGAACACATTCACTGCCCCTGCTTGACTACCACCACTCAAATGAAGCTTGAATTAATTGAAGTTTAATTGCTGGGATTGATGGAAATTAATTTCGATCGGTTTCACAACACTTTAATTTGATGGGAGCTTAATTGTTAGGAATTTTGGTTGATCATAGATGTAATTTCTTGCATACTTAAAATTATTAGGTGCTTTGAATGTATTTATATAATTATATGATTTCTAAATTGCAAGTCATATGAATTGCATTAATGTTTGGACCAGTCAAGTCAATTAACTGAAAACGATAGCATGAGATACTGTAGTAATAATCAGTGAGAGACGAATAGGATAATTTAAGGCCTTGTTTTCAACCTCTAAGAAAAGTGTAGAACCACTTTTTATTAAGTTGGTAAGAGACAACCTTTTCAAAAGAAAAAAAAATGTTTCTCACTATTTAGTTGTGATCGAAAACAGGTATTAAGTAACTTAATAGTAACAAATTAGAATATTCAACAGCCTAGAATATTAATTAATTATCTTCAAGGCTTGAACAAAGGTTGTAGATAGGGGTGAGCATGGTTCGGTTCGGTTACCGAACCGAACTAAATCACCAAAACCGACATAACCGAATTTATTATTATTAGAAACCAAAACCGAACCATCTACATTAAAAACCGAAAAAACCGAAACTGAAATTTTCGGTTCGGTTTCGATTTATAACCATATTAACCGAAATATCACTAGTTAAAATTGTGTGTGCGGAAACAGGGAGAGGAGAAGTGGTGATTTGGTGGTCGCCCGCCGTGAGCTTAGGCGGACGGCGACGGATTGGAATGGGGTGAGTGGCGTGAGGGTGGGGGAGGGACTTTCTGGAAGTGAGGCGCCGTGAGGGTGAGGGTGAGGGAGGGAATTTGGAAGGGGTAACTTACTGGTTTGAGGGTTAGGATTTTTTTTATCTATATGTAATGTAATTATATTTATGTAATATAATATTTATTTATATATATTAGTAATAGTATTATACATTATAATTATATATATATATATGTTTAAATTCGGTTCGGTTTTCAGTTTTTCGGTTTTTTTACCCTAAAAACCGAAACCGAAACCGAAAACCAAAAGTTTAAATATTTAAAACCAAAACCGAACCGAATACCAAATTAACCGAACCAAATTCTTATTTCGGTTCGGTTCGGTTCGGTTTTTCGGTTAAAACCGAACAGTGCTCACCCCTAGTTGTAGATGCATTTATCCCGAATATTGTGATGATTGAGTTCTTGGGAGTGTACCTATTTTATAGGAAGGAAGAATAGAATTTTGGAGTTTATTTTATAAATAGGAAAATTTTTGAAGTGTCTCAAATTAAGATCTACATTTTATTTTTTTCTCAATTTAAGATCTAATTTTATTATCTTAGTCTCAATTCAAGGCTCTATCCATTTATCTTTATTTTTTTTAAAGCTTCACTAATATAATAATTATTTTATATTTAATTAATTTTTTTAGGTATAATATATCAAATTAAAAATAAATAAATAAAATTTTATGCAAGTATTAAACATACTTTAAAATTTATTTTTTATGGTTGAATGATGAATTGAAAAAAATTAATCACTCAAATATGAATATTAAATAAATTTTTTAATATTTTTAATTTTATATTTTAAATCTTAATTCAAAATAAAATATTATTATGTTTTGAGTTTCTTATAAAAAATTAAATTAAAATAAAGATAAATGAATCGGGTCTTGAATTGAGACAAAGATAATAAAATTAGATCTTAAATTGAGAAGAAATCAAAATGTAAATCTTAATTTAAAACACTTCAAAATTAAAGTTTTAAATTGAAACTTACCTTAAAATTTAGGCCCTAATATGAAATTCTTCCTTTATGAATATTATGTATAAGTTTATCCCGAATATTATTTTTGGATCTACATATCACACAATTCAATTTATTTATTTACTTATAATTTTTTTAATTATTATATTTTTCATTTTAATTTATGAAAAAAGGTTAAATACAGGTCCATATTTAAATTAAGCAAAATCGTGGTTGTAGTCCACGTTTTAACCTAAAACGTGACCGTGGTCCACGTTTTCTAAATCGCAAGGTGATTTGTTTCCTGGTTGAGATAAAAGGTTTTTTCGTCCCATAACTTATTGAGTGTTTGATTTTGGTTCAAAAAATTTTGACTCTTCAATTTTGATCTCGTAACTCTTTGGATTTGTCTAATTTTAATCTCATTTTTACCGAAAAAGTGTAAATAATATCATTTTTCGTCATGCACCATGCATGCGGTGGTTGAATTTGGGGTTTTCCGGCACTCTTGCTGACTTGGGAGCCAATTAATCAATTTTTTTTATTTAATTTTTCTATATTACTGAAATACTAATAAAAATAATAAATATCAGTAAGGATGATGGAAAATTCCAAAACCACCATGTGTGTTGTGCATGGTAAAAAAATAATATTATTTCACTTTCTCGTTAAAATGAGACCAAAATTGGACAAACCCAAAGAGTTACGAGACCAAAATCGAAGAGTCAAAATATTTGGGACAAAAAATGGACACTCAATAAGTTATGGGACCAAAAAACTTTTTTTCTCTTTCCCGATTATTCATAATATTTATTTACTTATACATAATATTTATAAAATTACCTCCAAAATTTAACACATTACTCCACTTTTTTTTTCCGTGTGGAGTAAGTATTATATAATTTTATTGTTAATCCGTCTAGAATATATGGTTCGATGCAGTTCAATACTCCCTCCGTCTCAAAAGACATTGCATATTTTTTATTTTGGTCTATCCCAGAAGTTTACATATCTATAAATGGAAACTATTTATTAAACTCTTCTCTCACAATATTCATATAATATTCATAAAAATGTACTTTTTATACTCTTTTCTTAAACCGCGTACACAAAAGACTCCGCAATGTCTTTTGGGACGGAGGGAGTATAATTTATATACGCTTATATAAGTGGATAAAATTCAGACTCTCCATCTAATACTGAAATTGTTGAGAAATTTGCGCATGGAGATTCATTAGAGATACCAAGGTTAAAGTGTTCATTTAAATTATGAATGTCATTTAGCTTTAAATTATTTATTTTTAGTGTTATCTTTTTAGCTTTTAAATTTATGTGATTTTCATTAATTTCGTCAAATTGAGTAAATAGTTATTTTCATTATTTTTTATTATTATTATTATTTATTTTGCTTGATTGTCCATCATTGAAGTGACAATAGTTGCTACAAATTAATACACACTCTAAAATACAAAATTTGAATCACATGCTATCATCTGTATTATCCCACATTTCATATAAGGTTTTTCGCTTTTCATGATCTACTAATTGAATGCATTTGTTACTAATTTTCACTTTTAATATCCACTTGCAATAGTTCATAAAATTTATACTAATTAAAAATTAATTCTGTGTAAAAAAAAAAAATTATACAGAAAAAAATTACTATAATTCTATGCGGATATTATAATCTAATTTATAAATATAATTATTTTTTAACCAATTAATATACAAATGTCCCCCGAGATGTATTCACATGCTGTCTTCCATTATTATTTGTGAGAGTGCAGGTATTATTCTTCATTCAATATATCTCCTGATATTCCCACATCAAACTTAAATTTGTGTCATCTTAAATCCTCAAGTAATATTTATATCCAACAGTCTTACTCATTCTACATTGAAAAATTCTTTAGATAACGATTCAAATTTTGATTCTTTCTTCATCGAATTTGATGAATGGCAAGAATGAATTGCTCATCAAAATCATCATGTCGCCAGATTAGCTATTTAGCAATCTTAATTTGAATGAAGGAGATCCATTCCTAGAGCTAGAAGAAGGTATAGTGAAAGACAACACGAGCTCGGTGAGGAGAGTTTGATGAATGACTATTTTGTTGGCAACTAGATGAATACTCATGAGATCTTCCGATAAAGATTTCGCATGCAAAAATCAGTATTCCTTCTATATACTGTAGGTTGTTACTCCCGATGATGAACATTTACAATAAAGACACTGTTGACAAGGCGAACTAACACGATTGATGTAAGAATAATTACGAAGGGCCTGCAGGTCGCGGAGCTCGGCGAGGTGGATACTAGCTCGCATAGGTCCCGAGGAACTGGGATTAGCTCACCGATCGGACCATGTGAAAGGGGCTCGCAGAGGAGCTCGCCCACAATGGGTTAGCTCGCCCGCGAGCACGGAGGTGGAGCCAGAGCCCAGCCCTGCAATATCCGGAATGGCACAAGGCAGTGGAGCTCGCCCAATAGCTCGCCCCTGCCCCAAAGAGGACCTCGCCGAGGTCCACCATCACATAGCACCCAGAAGCCACGCAAGGCACCGGAGCTCGCCCTCGAGCTCGCCCAGGAGCTCGCCTTGTAGTCTGTAGGATCTCGATGGTTGCGCTCTTTTTCCCTCCGTCCGGTTTATCCACCAGGGTGGTTTACAGCGAGGTTTTTAATGAGGCTCATCTGGTCCAGGAAATAGTAGTAGGACGAGGCATGACATAGGGAGCAGTGTGAGGGACTAAGACGGGGGTAAGGAACCCTCGTCAACACCGGAAGCCAAATAGGCTAGTAAGGTACCGTCTCACACACACATACCTATAAATAGGACATCTCTTGTAACTATTACAGGATTCCTAATTAATACATCCCAATCACAATACTTTCCCTCTCTAAGATCCCACTTTCTTTCTCTACATTATCCCCTAAGAACACTAAATTCATAGATTATTGTTTGGTAGAATTAAATGATGCAAATGGCCACATAAACAAACACGGTTAATAAATTCTATCAACAATTTGGCGCTAGAGGAAGGGCGGCTGCGAATCTGGAAAATTAAAATTTTTTCAAGAACAAAAAGTTAGGGTTTGTTTGAAGATTTGAAGACTTGAAGGTGTTCTTGATAAAACTCAAGAACGCTTGAAGATACACACACATATTCATTCCTTCGAACGAAAACCCAGGTTTCCGGACGAAAATCTAAATTTCTGGATTTCCCAAATTCTGCCCGGAAAAAGTATTCAAACGCACGCGTGTACTCGAATAAACCAAATTTTGGATAATTCGCTGCACGCGACGCTAGACGAAAACTCGGATGAAGTTCACCCAAGCTGGCCGGTGACCATCACCTCGGCGACCTCCCCCCACCTCGGCGACCTGCTGCAAGTTACCCCCTCCAAAACCCAAAAATGGCTAAGGGACAGACCTCCGCAACTGCAGGAAGGTCGAAGGGGGGCAACCAAGACCAGGCCGAGGTGGAGACCTTGCGTCGACCTCCCCAAAAGAACACCACAGCTTCGCGACCTCCGCGAGTTGTGGTGACCCAGGAGGATTTGAGCCCTGCTCTGAGGGACCTCGCCAACAATCCCGACGAGCTCCAGCGCACCATCGCGACCCTGCAGAGATTGCAGCAGAGGCAGCATGACGAGCTCGCTCTCGTACCTAGGCGAGCTCCAGCTGCCGAGACCAGGGAGCAGACGAGGCCCACTCAGGGCACCCAGACCCGGGGGGAGTACAACAACCTCCCCACTGAGCAGGAGGTGAGCTCGGCCCAAGCCTGCCAGCACAGGGAGTGCGCCGGAAAGGCCAAAGTGGTGGAGGAGCCAGTCACGCATGCCTGGCGAGCTTCGGCCTACACCGAGGCATCCGCCACCCACCAATCACTGAGGAGGGAGGTCCTCCAAGGTCGCTTGGGGCCGAGGTGCGAGGAGAATGAACGGACGGCGGCCCCGGCTACGTCCCACAGAGATTTGGACCTGCAACCGTGCAGGTCCGCCCACGACCGATTGAGAAGGCCCGCCACCGACAGGTTGGGCCCCCATGGCGGACGTCAATTCTAGCCCGTCACTGAGAGGTCACCCCAGAGTGAGGCACCTCGGGGACGTGCGTCCACGAGATGCGCGACCTTCGAGCAACCTCCGCCGGAGGTGACCCGCGATGACGAGCTAGCCTCACTGAAAAAGACTGTCGAAATGCTACAAGCCCAAGTAGCTCCCAAGTCTGGCGGACCTGACGCCACCACTCTTCCCACATCCCCATTGGCACCTGCCATCCTCCGAGCACCAGTCCAAAAGAAAATCCAATTCCCGGTGATGTCCGCATACGAGGGCGAGTCAGACCCGAAGGTCCACTTGGCCAAGTATGCGGACTTCATGATCTCGATCGGTGCCACCGACTCCACCCAGTGCTGGAATTTCCCGCTAACCTTAGGGGACCGAGCCCATCGCTGGTTCTCTTCGCTCGCCCCGGGGTCGATCTGCTCATTTGGCCAACTCTCGTGGGAGTTCTTGGCCCATTTCTCCTGGTTTGGATCCTATCTTACCCAGAAGTACCGACTCGCCAACATCCACCAAGGCGAGAATGAGACCGACCAGCAGTACCTGGAGAGGTTCGATAAAATACTGCTGGAGGGCGAGCCAGTAAGAGAGGACACCAAGGTCGTAGCAGCAATGGCCGGGCTCAAGAAGGGCACCGACCTCTAGAAGGAGATGCACCTCGCATGTCCGAACACTTACAATGAGTTCCGCCACAAGGCGGGGGTGTTCGTGGCTATGCAGGAGGCACTGCTGAAAGAAGTTGGTGCCCCAGAAGAAAAGAAGCCCTACGGGAAGAAGTCCGGGGGCACATACAAGGCCCCCCGGAACTTAAAAGCCTTTGGCGACGGGGACGAGTTCAAAGAAAAGCTCAACCAGGTCCTCACCATCTCCATCGACCTGGTCTTTACAGCTGTCAAAGACAAGGCCCTGCTGGAGGAGCCAAGGCGGATCCGCCAGGACCGCACGAGGCTCAACCCCAATAAATACTGTGCCTACCACCAGGCCATCGGCCACTTCACCAGCGAGTACAGGGACCTCCTCAAACAGCTCTGGAAATTCTATGAGGATGGGAAGCTGGCCAAGTTCGTGAAGAAGGCCCCAACTAAGAGGCCGAGGTTCGACAGGAGGGAGGCCTCCGATGATGAGGAGGAGGACGCGGGCCAGCGCGGACCTCAGAATAGATAAAGGGGACCTCCCCAACCTCAGCAAAATATGGAGCCCACCCGTGATCTCTTGGTTCTCGAGGAGAAGATCGGAGCTGTCTGAGGTCTCCGAGACGGGGGACCCTCCATGTCCAAGAGAAAGAGAAAGGTCGTGATCCGGGCCATAAATCAGGTCAAGGAAGGCAGCTCCAGCTCCGGGACCGTCGCGCAGCTCACTAATGAGCTGACATTCTCCTCGGCGGACCTGGAAGGGGTACTGACGCCCCCACAACGATTCGTTGGTGATAACCGCCAACATCATGAACATCCGAGTTCACATGCTCCTTGTGGACACCGGCGCTTTCACCAACATCCTCTTCAAATCCACCTTAGATGCCTTAGGTGATTTTGAGTCGTACCTGGAACCTAGCAATGCTAGGATAGTGGGGTTCGGAGAGGCTGTAACCGTCCCCCTAGGTAGCATTAGGTTGAGCGTCCAACTTGTATCGGCCGAGAACCCGGAGCGGAGGCTAACTAGGCTCATAGATTTCCTAGTTGTCAACCAGCAGTCCTCCTACAACGGGTTCCTTGGCCGCCCGTTTATTAATGAATTCAAAGTGGCGTGTTCGACCTACTACTACTGTTTGAAATTCCCAACTCCAAAAGGTGCCGGAACCATCAAAGGTGATCAGAAAAAGGCCAGAGAGTGCTTACTCCAAATCAAAGACGGCCGGGTCAAAAAGCCTGTTATGCAGGTCCACATCCTTGAAGAGGATGTACAGATTCCAGTAGATGAGCTAAACTTCCTAGACGTCATCTCGGTCGAAACTGAGATGATGGAGGTAGGCGATTTGTCGGGAATCGACCAAGGCACAGGACCTGTGCAAAACACACAACCAGCACCAATGGAAGTATTGGAGGAGACTCAAGCGTTGGGACCTGCGCAAGTGTAGGGACCTGTGCAGGAACAACAACCTGCTCCCATGGAGGTTGTTGATGAAGCCCAAGATAGGGGACCTGCGGGAGGTCAAGAACCAACACCAATGGACGTTGACCCAACTCCCCAGGTCACTGCACCATCCCAAGTTGACAAACCACCGGAGGTACTGACAGTTGATGATCCCGCCCAAGCTGAAAGCCAACTCGATGATCTCGAACCTTGCATAGGTCACGAACCTGCGCAGATGTCACAAGAGGAGTGGGACGAGTTCATCAGTGACCCAAGGTGGGAAAGTCAGAAGAGGAAAGCCACCCCCATGGAAGAACTAACAGCACTACCGGTGGACCCGGAAAGGGACTTAGAACTTTTCATTGGTTCTGAGCTACCCGAACCGTACCAGTCAAGGATGGAGCTGTTTTTGATGTCTAACCTGGATGTATTCGCCTGGTCCCACGAAGACATGACGGGGATCCTATTAGATCACGCTTGCCACAGACTTAACATAGATCCGACAAGGAGACTCGTACGCCAAAAGCGAAGGAAGTACGGACCGGATAAATACGCAGCTCTAGCCGTTGAGGTGGGGAAGTTGTTAGATAACATACTGATCAAGGAGGCTTTGTGTCCGCAGTGGGTCGCAAACCCCATCCTGGTGAGGAAACACAACGGGACGTGGAGGCTATGCATCGATTTCATGAACCTGAACAAAGCATGCCCGAAGGACAACTTCCCACTGCCTCACATTGATGAGCTGGTAGATAGCACAGCAGGCCATGAGATGATGACATTCATGGACGCTTTTGCGGGCTATCACCAGATAGCTCTGCACCCAGATGACCAAGAACATACGGCATTCTACACCAGCAAAAACATGTACTACTCGGAAAGGATGCTGTTCGGACTCATCAACGCCGGAGCAACCTACCAAAGGTTGGTGAATAAAATGTTCCACCAACACATTGGCGAGTCAATGGAGGTGTACGTGGAAGACATAGTTGTCAAGAGTTTGAGAAAGGAGGACCACCTAGACCACCTAAAACAGACCTTCGACATACTGCACCACTACAACATGAAGTTAAACCCCAAGAAGACTAGCTTCGGTGTACACTCCGGAAAGTTCCTGAGGCACCTAGTTAGCCAGCATGGAATTGAGGTCAACCCGACGCAGGTCCAATGCATAATCGAGATGTGCGTACCCGATTCCGTGCAAAAAATTCAAAGACTGACTGGGTGCATGGCAGCTCTGAATAGATTCATCTCCAAGTCCGGTGACCGAAACTGTCCTTTCTTTGAAGCAATCAAAGCAAACACGTGAAGGTACAAAGAGGCAGCCAAAGCAAACAAGCCGCACCTCAAAAACCACTTCGTGTGGACAAGTGAATGCCAGCGAGCCTTCGAAGACATCAAAACATACCTGGCAGATAC
This sequence comes from Prunella vulgaris, assembly GCA_026898435.1. Classification (NCBI taxonomy): domain Eukaryota; kingdom Viridiplantae; phylum Streptophyta; class Magnoliopsida; order Lamiales; family Lamiaceae; genus Prunella; species Prunella vulgaris. The sequence continues at coordinate 857,838 of JAPKLY010000058.1, read as the reverse complement.
GCAGGTCCTATCAAAGCCGATACCTGGAGAGAAGCTGTATCTATACCTAGCCGCGTCGGAGGTGGCCATCAGCTCCGTCCTGGTCCGAGAGGAGGCGAAAACACACCTACCAGTGTACTATGTAAGCCAAGTCTTACACGAAGCTGAGTTGCGATACACCCCAACAGAGAAGTTGGCTTATGCACTGGTGATGAGTGTTAGAAAATTGAGGTCTTACTTCTTTGACCACCCGGTACAAGTGCTTACGACTTTCCCACTACGTCAAATACTACAGTGCCCAGACACCACCGGACGCCTGCTGAAATGGTCACTAGAGATCAGCCAATACGGTATAACCTACGCACCCCGAACAGCAATCAAGGGACAAGCACTTGCCGACTTCATTGTCAAGCTAACTTTCCCACAAGATCCGACGAGGGGGCGCTTAACTCCGTGGCATCTCTACGTTGACGGATCATCAACCAGTGTAGCAGCGGGCGTCGGCGTAGTCCTGATCAGCCCGGACAGACAAGTCTTCACCTCCACAATCCGGTTCGACTTACGAGCAACCAACAATGAGGTGGAGTATGAAGCTTTGATAGCTGGACTTAGGCTATCATTAGCTGTGGGGGCAACCAATCTTCAAGTTTTCGGAGATTCCCAGCTAATAATGTCCCAAGTTCGAGGGGAGTACGAGGCAAAAGACCCACAGATGATAACCTACCAGAAGATACCCGCGCATCTAATTTCGATGTTCACGCAGGTCTACATCAATCAGATACCGCGGTTGGAAAACACACAAGCAGACGCCTTAGCCCGGCTAGCTACCAGTGACGGCGAGGCCGAATTCACAGAGGTTATAATCACCACGCTGAAAAACCCCTCGACGTCCGATTACAAAGTAAATCAGACCTCGAGTGGGGGGAAGGAGGACAATGAAGATGGTGAAGATTGGTGCACTCCAATCCAAAAATACTTAAAAGACGGAACAACCCCCGTGGATACCTGGGAAGCTAGCCGGCTAGTAAAGCAAGCTGCCACCAACTCTACAAACGTGGATTCTCTCTACCCCTGCTCAAGTGCCTAACCAAAAAATAGGGGTCCGAAGTGTTAGAAGAAATCCACGAAGGAATTTGTGGGAGTCACGCTGGGGGGCAAGCGTTGGCATACAAGACGATCAGGCAGGGGTACTATTGGCCCACTCTTTGCAAGGATGCCATCAGCTTCATACGAAGGTGCCGAAAGTGTCAACTTTTCGCACCTAACACCCACTCCCCTGCCAACCAACTGAAATTGGTTTTCAGCCCATGGCCTTTTACGAAATGGGGTATCGACTTGATCGGCCTGTTTCCACCTGGTAGAGGCGGTGTAAAGTTTGTTGTTGTAGCAGTGGACTACTACAATAAGTGGGCTGAGGCCGAAGCTCTCACAACAATAACATAAGAAAGAATGATCGGCTTCATATGGAAGAACCTTATCTGCAGGTTCGGACTTCCGCAGTCAATCATCACAGATAACGGAAGGCAGTTCGACTGTCAAAAGTTGAGAGACTTCTGCAGTTCATGGAACATCAAGAAGCACTACTCAACTCCTTACCATCCACAGTCGAACGGCCAAGTCGAGGTGGTAAACAAAATCCTGAAACACATATTGAAGCTCCGCCTCGAGGAAAAGAAAGAGAGCTGGGCAGACGAACTCCCGGAGGTCCTGTGGTCCTACAGAACTTCCTATAGAGCCAGCACCGGAGAGACCCCGTTTGCCCTAGCCTTCGGCACTGAAGCCGTAGTCCCGGTCGAAGTCTAAAACAAGACTTGGAATGTGGTAGGATATGACGAAGAAAAGAATGACGAAACCTTGGCAGTATAGAAAGATCTGATCGAAGAGACCAGAGCTTCGTTAGAAATGAAGAACGCTACCTACAAGCGTAGAGCTGAAAAGTATTACAATTCCCCGGTCCGGGATCGAAAGTTTAAGGCCGGCGACCTGGTGCTAAAAAAGAAACTGATGGCCCCACCTGGTGTATTCGGGTCAAACTGGGAGGGACTGTTCCGGGTCACCGCAGTCTGGCCAAACGGCACTTATGACCTCGAAGACGCAGAAGGCAACGCCTCGTCATACACCTGGAGTGCGGCCCACCTGAAAAAGTTCAACCAATGGACTAGAATCCTGTAATAGACTAGTCGAAGGTTCGCATCAGAAATGTTGATAGCAACCAGTGTAAATTATGTTGCTATGAAAAGTTAAAAAATTTGTGAAGTCAGAAAATTGGCTAAGTGTTTGGACCTGCGTAGCTCGCCCACTGCTCAAGGGAGCTCGCCAGCCCTAGCTCGCCAAGTGCCCGAGATTTCGTAATGCGCAAGGACCAAGGTCCCAAATGTTATAATCAAAATGCTCGTAGGCAAAGGCCAAAGTGCCCAAGGTCGCGAAGGTACCCTTCCCAAAGGGTCACCAAGCACCACCTTCCTCAAGTTAGAAAAATTTGCGATAAAGACGAATAACGTCTAAGGCAAGGTTCTTGAAACCCAACTGCCCAACGTGAATTAAACAAAGTACAACTCGCTACCCCAAGTGGTTTAAGACGAGAGATTCGCGGCCCTAAGTGGTGTAAGACGAAGAATATGTGCTATCAAAATGGAGGTACGATTCGTAGTCTTAAGTGACGTAAAACGAATGATTTCCTTCTCAAAGTAGAGTAAGACAAACAATTAAGTACCCGAAATACATGAACGAGCGAGTAAAAATTATAACGTAAAGCGCAAAAATGGAAGTCTAGAGAGTTAGGAAATTTCTATTCAAAAGACACTTAGGAAATTTTCAAGGCAAAAATACTTGAAAATTCCTAAGTGTTCGACGTGGTGCTGGCCACAAAGGCCGACCAGCTGACCGTCTTTGAAGTACAAAAGTATGCTCCTTCTGGGCGAGCTATACAAAGCCCGGCGAGCTCTAACTACTTAAACAGGAATCAGAAAACTACAAAACGGAGCTCCTTCTGGGTGAGCTCCGTAGCCCTGCGAACTACTAGCACTTGCAAAATAATAAAGAAAACCAAAAGTTGGCCTAAGAGTCGGGAGCAGCATCGGCAGGGACCTCGGCAGAGCTAGGGGCGACCTGGCCGGCGGGAAGGGCGAGCTCAACTTCGGAAGTAATGTTGCCTGTGAGCCCGCTAGCGTCGAACTCTCCAATGTCCAGCGTCACATCCCCGCAAGCCTCTTGGAGTTGCTCAACAGTGAGGGGGACTCGATCCTCCTCGTGGGCGACCTCCTCCTCCTCGCCCAGGTTCAGTTCCGGCACGATGACTGTTTGGATGATTTTGAAGCGTGCAGGCACGAAATCGAGAGGAATGCCGAGCTCAGGGAGGTCACCGATGTCCAACTCCGCATCATCAGGGAAGGGAACTCGGTCCAAGCACGCTTTGAAGTCGCCCACCACGGCTTCGACTTCATCATCTTTGTGGGCTCGAGCCTACCACAGGGTCCTCAAGACCGCGGCATAACATTGGACGAATCGTTTGTCAGAGGCCTCGGCCCTCACAGCCGTCAGGTTCGGCGAAGAGGATACAACGTTCCACAGCTCGGTGACTTCATTGGTCTTCGCCTCCAGCTCGGCCCTCAGCCTTGAACACTCCTCATCGGCACTCCGGGTCAGACCTCGCTGCAGTTGCAACTCTTCTTTGGTCACCCCATGCTCGTCAACCTCCCTGGCAAGCCTCTCAGCGAGCTCCTCCTCCTTATCTCTAAGTTGGGCTTCTGCATTCTGCTGGAAGGAAGCGAGCTGCTTCTGAAGCTGGGTGAAGTTATCAAGGGCCCGAGCCTCGGAAGCCAAAGCCGAGGCAGCTTTGTCCTCGACGAGCTTGGCAGCCTTCTTAGCCTTGTCGGCGGTCTCCGCCAAGGCGATCACCTTCTTGTTCCTTTCGGAGCAACCTGCCTCCAGCTCGGTAGCTTGCTTCAGGGCCTTATGATTGGCGAGCAACAATCCGCTCGCATAATGGGCCAAGAGGAGGAGGTTCTCGGTCAGATTCCGCGCATTGATAGTCCCCACCTGTGGAGCGGTCCAATGCCTTGGCATCTCGCTCACAGTGTCCCAGACCAAGCCCGGATGGAGACTACGCATTGAGGTCAAAGAGCGAGATCGCTCAAATGCGTGGAGAGCCTCGTGGCGATGCGGGAAGGCGATGGGGGCATAACTGCGAGGTCAAAACAGTTCGAAGTTAGAAAATAAAACAAAACATCTTAGGAGCGGAAACTAGAGTAGCGAGCTACTTACTGAACTCGCTTTGGGTCCCAACCCAGGGGCGTGTCGTCAGTAGCCCGAATCCCAAATGGAGACGGGGAAGGTGGCGAGCTACGAATGGGCGTGGCCGCCAATGGAGCAGTGGTCTGCCCGGACCTCGCCGAGACTCGCTCGGCCCGATCAGAAGCCTCATCGACCAGGCCTGTGTACTTGGTCCTTTTGCGAGCTTGAGGGTCCTCGTCACCTGCCCGGGATCCTTTACCTCGGTGAGAACCTTTCTTCCCGCGACCCTGCTCGGAAGTGGCGCCAGCTCACCCGCCGCCCCGACTCACCTGGGCGACCTCCGCAGTCTTAGATTTTGCGGGGGCTTTGGATTGCTCTTTTCGGACCCCCGACCCTCCTACCTCGCCTTTCGCGGGGCGAGCCTATTGGGGCGAGGTGGGCCCATCTCGAAGCGGCGCTTGAGGGTTTGATAGGCCTCAGGGATCTCGGCAATAGGGAAGGCGACGAAGCTACCACCTGCAAAAAATCAGAAAGGCTAAGTTAGCATAGTGGGCGAGCTACCCCCCCCCTATAGGTGAGCTCCGAAGAGTTATAAACCTGGGAGCTCGTGACCTTTAATATCAAGGTGGTGCAGCAAAGTGAGGAGCCCGACGAGCCTCAAACAGTGGTGCTGGCACAGGTGGGCGATCTCTCTATCCTTCTCACGCCTCAAACAGCAAATAGCCCGCATCACGTCGAACTCGACCGACACCTTAGGCTTGCCCCGGCTGGACTTGTGACTCTTGGGAACTGCAAAGAGAAAGAAAATTAGATTAGTAAATCTAATTCAACCCACGCACACCGAAATAAATGACCTACTGCTGGCTTCCCCGTATCCCTCCGAAGTGGGAATACGGCCACCTCGCCCATGATACGTGCTAGAAGCCCGCCAGTCTCCGCCTATGAAGAAGAATTGCTCCTTCCAGTCGCGGACTTTGTTTAGCAGAACCTCGATAAATTTCTCCCCCGGACGAGCTTTCAGGTATTAGTATCCCGCGCCATCCTTCGTCTCCTTGGTCACAGCGAAGAGCTCGCCCAGGCCCGCCGAGGTCATCCCATTCTCATAACCCTCCAATCCAAAGATAGATAAGGCGGTGAGGAGATTGCTCCATGCATTCGGGGTGAGTTGGGTAATAGCCAAATTGTTGTCGGTAAGAAATTGGCCGATGATCGGGTGCAACGGCAAGGTGAGCCCGGCCCTGAGGACATCGACATTGAGGGATGTTAGCCCCTCAGGAGGCGCGTCGGCCCACTCATTCTTCACTGGGGCATACATAAAGATGTCGAGCGGGATGCGATACTTCCTACGTATAAGGGGAATATCACACTCGTCGATGAGGCTCACCATCCCGCCAGCTCTGTAATTGGATGGGGTGACCTTCTCTAGGTCGGTAGGGAGTACTCGGTCCGGGCAGGGGAAGCTCGCCGCGTACTCAGCGACGTATTTGACCCAGTCGAAAGTATGTACGACCTCGGCGGGGACTTGATACTCGACCAGCTGAGGCTCCGGGAAGCCGATGGAGCGGAACCACTCGAGTGTAACTTCTCCCAAGTCGTCTCCCTCCTCACCTTCGTTGGTGACCTCGTCGCCGACCTCTGCGACCCCCTCGTCGACCTCGGCGACATCCTCGCCAGCCTCCACGGGCTCTTCGTTGCCACTAGCAACTCTTTCCTCTGGGGCGACCTCGTCACCTTCCTCCCATACTTCGCAGTACACAGCGCTGGAGGCTCCTTCCTCCAAGTCTGGGCGAACCTCGCCGAGTAGCTCATCGGAGACCTGGTGAGCTACCGAGGTTGCCTCGGAGCTGGAGCCGATCTCCACATAAGAAATCGGAGGAAGAGGTTCATTCTCGATCATCGGTTGCTTCTCGGGGTTACGATTGGAGGGAGTTCCGCTTGATTCGTGAGTCGACATGGTCAATGCAAAGTTCGCAAAGGCTCTAAGGACGGTCCGAAATTCCAATCGCCAGAGTTACAGGGCAAGGGCAACCGAAAAAACCCAAGGAGTCGCCAGAAACGTCCAAAATTTCCGAAAACTCGAAGAAATCGAAAGGGAAAGAAATAGAAAAGGGAAAGGAATGAGTTCTCTACCTTGAAGAACGTCGGAAGTCTCGTCGGAAGCAGAGGAACCGGTCGCCGAAAATGTGCTCTGGAATTCGAAAGTGTGGAAAGTGAGAGATGAACTCACCTTCCCCTATTTATAGGCGTCGGGGCGAGGTGCGATATTCAGAAAGTGCGAGGGCCTTTTTGCAAAGAATTTGAAAGGTTTCCATAACGGGTGCGGGAAACCACACCTAAAAATGCGTGCACGATGCCTGGATTCCCGCACCACATCAGTAGAGGCAACCGCCATAGCCGAGCTCGCCCTCTAGCTCGGCACCTGCCCGAGTGCAATTCGCCAAGGTTCGACTCCACATCCACGAAAATAAGCCAGCTCGCCCACACATTTGACGAGTCATGATGTGTGCGAGCTGGGGGCAAATGTTGACAAGGCGAACTAACACGATTGATGTAAGAATAATTACGAAGGGCCTGCAGGTCGCGGAGCTCGGTGAGGTGGATACTAGCTCACATAGGTCCCGAGGAACTGGGATTAGCTCACCGATCGGACCATGTGAAAGGGGCTCGCAGAGGAGCTCGCCCACAATGGATTAGCTCGCCCGCGAGCACGGAGGTGGAGCCAGAGCCCAGCCCTGCAATATCCGGAATGGCACAAGGCAGTGGAGCTCGCCCAATAGCTCGCCTCTGCCACAAAGAGAACCTCACCGAGGTCCACCATCACATAACACCCAAAAGCCACGTGAGGCATCGGAGCTCGCCCTCAAGCTCGCCCGGGAGCTCGCCTTGTAGCCTGTAGGATCTCGATGGTTGCGCTCTTTTTCCCTCCGTCCGGTTTATCCACAAGGGTGGTTTACGACGAGGTTTTAAATGAGGCCCATCTGGTCCAGGACATAGTAGTAGGACAAGGCATGACATAGGGAGCAGTGTGAGGGACTAAGACGGGGGTAAGGAACCCTCGTCAACACCGGAAGCCAAATAGGCTCGTAAGGTGCCGTCTCACACTCACATACCTATAAATAGGATCTCTCTTGTAACTATTACAGGATTCCTAATTAATACATTCCAATCACTATACTTTCTCTCTCTAAGCTCCCACTTTCTTTCTCTACATTATCCCCTAAGAACACTAAATTCATAGATTATTGTTTGGTAGAATTAAATGATGCAAATGGCCACATAAACAAACACGGTTAATAAATTCTATCAACAGACACAATGCCACATGTTCTATCAACACACACAATGCCACAATTTAATAAAAAAAAAATTTCCTTGATTAAAAAAAAAAACCTAATGCCACTGGTAGGTTTTTCACCATTACAGAAATGCATCGAAGCTATGAGCGTATTGGCATATGAGACATCGCTTGATATATTATTGATGAATACTTATGAATGAGTGCAATTATGATAAGACAATCTCTCATAGTTTTCATAGAACAGTCATTTCTTGCTCCGCCGGGCTCCTCACTTGAGTGAGTGGCCTGGGTTCGATTCCCTTTGGGAACGAATAGGAGGGAGATATAAGGTGGACTTGGAGATATGAGTGTATGGAGACTTGGTGTACTAACTACTAACCACTAACATTTACCAATAAAAAAAACAAAAAATTGGGGATTTAAAGAGGGTTTAGGGTGTAAAGAGGGTTTTTGCGAGGGGACGTAGCCCTCGTCAGGAAGTGGCTCGCCAATTGAACCCTCGCCTCGCCCCTCGTTAATTGGCGAGGGCACAAAACCCTCTCAAAATGGCGAGGGTCTGGTGCTCGTTATTTGGCGAGGAAAAAGTGCTCATTATTTTGGCGAGGACGGGCGCTCGGTAAGTAGCGAGGGTTCGAACCCTCGCGGCGCCAGCGAGGGAATAGCCGTCACAATTTTTAGCGAGGGAATAGCTGTCGCAAAATGGCGAGGGATGGCCACCGTCGCAAATTGGCGAGGGTTTAACCCTCGCGAACTTCAAATATAAAAAAAATAATATTTTCACGGGTCTGACCCGCGGGCAACCCGCGAAACTGGCACCATTTTCACGTGAGAGGGGGTTTGAACCCATGACCTCCCCTATGAATGTATCAGTGTCTTGCCATTTGGGCAAGTAGTATTTATTGTTCCATAATTTATTTAAAATATATATACAATATATACTTTTTTATTTTAACTAAGTGTTATATATTTACTTTATTATTAATATATTATGTGATTATACTAATCTAAAATTATATATTTTAATTATGTAATACTTATATTTAGTTATAATAAAATTATCATATATATATGTAATTATATATTTCTAAATATTAATTCAAATCATTATAAACATTAATGTAAAATAATTCTATTCATATGATAAATATTCATTCTACCCCTACCTTTAAATTTTAATAATGAAACTACATTTCACTTATTAAACTATTACACACAAAATTTATCTATCTAAATATACTAATTTAATTCAAACTCCATATGGTATGTGAAGTATAATATCTCAATAGATTATTATTTAGAATTATCATTATCTCCTCTAAAACCAAATTAACAAATATAGCCTAATCATCCACCATCATTAACAAATGTTAGTGCCTAATCATCCACCATCATTAACAAATATTAGTGCCTAATCATCCACTTCATTTCACTTATGAAACTATTTCACACAAAATTGATCTCTATCTAAATCCTAATTTAATCAAAACTTCATTTCACTTATGAAATTCATGATTTTGGTCTTGAATCTAATTAAAATAGAAATCATATCTAAATAAAATATTCCTAGATCGAACGTCGATCATCTAACATGTGATAAATGCATAATCAAACTTAACATTATTCCTAGATCGAATATCGATCATCTAACATGTATATTTATAAATATCGAACATGTATATAATTAAAGATAAATTAAAAAAGCATACATACATTGGTTGTAAGGTAATCCCTCCAACTTAGTGTTATAGCATTTAATTTCTGAACCGCCGATATAGTACCTACAATTAAAGAATTAATTAAAATATAAATAAAAAATAAATAGTGCTACACATTAATATATATATGTAATAGAATCATACATTTTTCATATAATCGTATATACACGATACATTATTAATTAAATACAATATACATTTTAATTAATAAATATCATAGAAATTATATTAACAAACACTAATTAAATACTTAAACAACTAATTAAATAATTAACTTATTAATTAAACAAGCAATTATATAGGTAAAAAAACCAATAATAAAATAAGTACTATTAATATTTCAACATATAATTAGCATTTTAATTAACTACTAATTAAATAATTAATTAACAAATTAATTAAACATTAACTAATTAAATAATTACTAAATAATAATAATTCAACAAATAATTAACATTAGCAATCTAATTAATTATATATACACATATATACATATACATATAACATACATATACATATACATACAAATAATATATATATAGATATATTGAGAGAAATTTGTAAAATGTACCTATTAAAATGAAAAAAATTACCGTAGAAATGTAATTAACGTTGTAGGGAATAAAGCCCGACCGTTGGAAGTGAATTTCCGGCACCAGGCGGCGGCGGCAGGGCAACGGCGCGGCGGCAGGAGGGTTGGGGGCCAAAAAGGGGAAAAGAGTTGTGGCCAGAAAAAAAAAACGATGCTGGTATATTTATTAAATATTTGCGAGGGTTAACCCTCGTTATTTGGTGAGGGCCCACGTGCTCGCAAACCGGCGAGGGTATGTGCTCGCAAACCGGTGAGGGGAGGGGCGCTCGTAAACCGGCGAGGGTTATGCCCTCGTTTCGGTCCGGTTCAAGGCTTGGCGACGGTTTGCGCTCGCTACTTAGCGAGCGATCGAACCCTCGCGAATTCTGCGAGGGGATTTTGCTCGTTAATTCATTTTTCCATCGCTAAATTAAAAAAATTTACCCCCTCGTTAAAGCCCTCTTTAATTTTATTAATTAACGAGGGACTCCAACCCCTCACTAAATTCCCTCTTTATTTCATCAATTTTTTGTAGTGTATGAGTACCTCAGAAGGTCTAATAAATAACATTTGATAATATTATTCCATGTTAGAAAATAATGTGGATTCTCGAGCATGATAGAGATTATCAACTACATGCATTGGGAATGAAAAAAATTGTTCCAATGCATGGGTTGGATAATATGCAAGGAGAAATAAAAAAAACAACAACAACAATTGTTTTGAAAGTTATTACACCATATGACTTATGGATATGTCGTATTTTCTTTAGAACATTAGGTTCGTGCAATAATATTAATGTACTCTTTGGATTTTCAAATTTTAATGATGTCTCAAGCATAAAAGGTTAATTATGTCGTGAAAGGTCGAAAAAATAATAGGGTGTATTATCTAACTGATGGAATATATACTTCATGGTCTATACACTAGTTAAGTCAATTACTTATCTAGTAATCCCAAAGCACAAGTTGTTCACCTAACACCAAAAAATTTGTAAAAAAAAACCGAGCGAACATTTGAAGTTCTACAAGCTTACTTCCTATTTCTTTGATGCCCGGTCTTCACTAGTACAGAATGGGGCTTGGAGAGCCCTTATTTTTGCTCTTGGAGAGCGGTTCTTAAGGGCTCTCCAAGTGGCAGCTCTCCAAGTGGAGAGAGCGGTTGTGGAACCGCTCTGCAAGATCAGCACTTGTAGAGCGGTTATTAACCGATAAACCACTCTGCAAGCATATTATTATTTTACTTTATTTTTTAATTAGGGGCACTTGGAGAGCGGTTATTCACTTGGAGAGCGGTTATAAACCGCTCTGCAAGCAGATTTTTTTTTTTTTTTAATTAGGGGCACTTGTAGAGCGGTTAGGAACCGCTCTGCAAGCATTTTTTTTTAATTCGATTTATTTTTACAATTATTCCCTAAAATCAATTAAATAATTAATTAATACCAAACAATATATAATAAATTCCTAAAATCAATAAAATAAATATACACATCAATTATTCACTAATTAAATGAAACATCAATCAAATAAATATACACATTAATAAAATTTAACATATAATTAAATAAGTTTACATATTGTCACACAAAAAGTTTAAGCTAAAAATTGATTGTACAAATATCATGACCAATCAATTTTCCACTCGTCCATTCTTTTTGTAAAGTAATACTCGAGCGGACGTTCATATACAAACTGTAAAATATTGGAAAATTAATTAGTTAATAAATACTCATATTCAATCAATAATAACTTTAATAAATAAATAAACAAACTTACGTTTGTAGGAATGATCGTCCGGTAAGATTGAATTATATCTTCAACATAACAACACACAAAATGTCCACAGTGCACCCAATCTTGTTGCCTCGGAACCTGTTGATTAGCAATGATCAACACGTAATACAATTATAATTATTTTCTAATAATTTGATAATTTTCTAAAGTAAATTAATAACCTGAATAGTTTTCCATTTCACTTGCTTGATAGATGTTGAGTCTTGACCCTACAGTCGACACTGGTACATCCTCATCAAACTATTTTACATATGTATATTATAAATTATTATTTTGAAATAAGTTGTGATTAAATAAATCATTATAAATTAACTTACATTTCCATATATAACATGAGTTGAGGGTAACTCGTATTCATCCCACCAGCTGGATCCATATAATACACATCAAGTGTTTGCATGTTTATCGCGACCAACACCCAATGTCCCCTGCATTACATTAAGAATATTAAAATTAACTACATTTTATTATTAATTCGAATTTAATGAAATATTTGTTGTACTCACCCCACATTCGTAGGCCAAAAAATGAGACGATCACTCCCCTTAAGTGTCAACATATGTGCAATCATTTTTTTTGATCGGTAATGTTAGTGGTTAGTAGTTAGAAGTTAATTCACCAAGTCTCCATACACTCATATCTCCAAGCCAACCTTATATCTCCCTCCTATTCGTTTCCAAAGGGAATCGAACCCGGGTCACTCACTCAAGTGAGGAGCCCGGTGGCCAGGTGAAACATATGTGCAATCATACTCTCCATGTTATGCTTCCTATCACCAATTAGCACAGACGTTTGGGGAGAGATGAATGTATACTTTGAACATGCATCCATATCTCTGGAGAGATATACCTCACCCAATTATCTTTAAAAAACATATATACGCGCATTAATATTTAAAAACAAAGTAAAACTTTATAAGAAGTAAATGCTGAAAATTATTAACCACATACCTAAGGTATAAACATATGGCAGATGCACTCAACTCCCCATCTTCTAATACTTCCAGAATATTTTCCCGGTTTATCCAGTCGTTCCAACCAGTTTGATGAAAAAAAGCAGAAATAGGAACTTTTATTTGTTTGAACGTAGATGTCGATACCTGCAGGTGCACCATAGCCTGTATAGTGTAGTCGTGAGGTAGGTCATCTGGCATGGGATAACCACGTTTGCGCACTCTATCAGTGGAGCCCCTCGGTGTCTCTCTCTCACTGTCCACAACATACGGTGTTTTTTCTTTTGACTTTTGCGGAGTCGGTAATACCTACATTCAATATGCAATATTGTTTAGAACAAATAAGATAATGAACATTAATAACATTATTTTCTTTACCTTCAAGGTGAGAGAGACCAAGTTTGTCGGCCATTCTAGAAAGTGCCCGATTGCTGTCCCAACTGTGATCGCCTCATCTATTGGTTTTGGCACCGGCGAACTCTCTTCTTTGACGACGGGTACATCGAGCGTCACCCTCTGAAAACCAGGAGTAATGGGCATACCATGAATAACTCCACTGGAGCTACTATGCAATGTGCCTTGAGTCACCAACCGAAGAGGATGCTCCAAATACAGATAGCAAGCGGTCGGTAACTGTTAAAATAAAATTTTAATTATAAAACATACTAATCTATAATAAAATTTGATGTTTTTTATACCTGGGAGCTACTTTCAAGTGGATAGTGAACTTCTTCCCTAACATCAGCAGAAAACATAGTTGGACAACTATCCTAATGACTGGCTCCAGCACTGGATTGAGGTCCTTGACTCGGGAATCGAGAAGCAAAAAACTCCATTTGCTTGGTCAACATGGCTACCTGCTCCGAAAGTTTATCCACCTTCTCCATAGCTGCAACACCAGGTGTCATCATCAATGTTGTATTTGTCACGCCAAAGCCAGTGCCCCTCAGGCGGCCAGAATGCTCCTAACGACCATAAGCCCGTGCAAGTAGATCATTATCACCAATAGAGCAGAGGTCGTCAGTAGTCATGCTTGGAGATATGCGGTCCTAAATCACAAAAGGTTATTATTAAATAATATCAAATCAAATAATTGTTTGAAATGATAAAAACATAATAGATAGATTACCGCATTATCCATAACGCGCTGTGACGCAGGATCGAGAACTCTCCCATCAGGAGTCGTTCTGGTAGTTTGAAATAACTCGTAATGACCAACAACAGGGTTGCTCTCTCCAGCTTTTTTTTTTTTTCTATCAGCTACGATATTGATGAACATGTTTCTTAATTAGAATTACTAAAAACGAATATACAAATAAGGTTAAGTGGTATAAAATTTTGTTCTCACCATTTCTTCCCTTATGTGTGCATAACCTTTGGAAGATCCACGATATCGTGCTTCTATATTTTTCGCTTGTTGGCTGTTTCTCTTACTTTTAGCCTACAATAAAATATTAACACAAATTGTATCATGAATTAAAATAGAGAAAATTAGTATATGCGTTATCTTTACCTGAAAATCGTCAGCCATCGATCTACGTATGAATTCATCCCAGTACGGCTCAACCATAGGATGACAAATATATGGAGTAGGCGGGTGAGACGAGTACAGACCAGTGTCAGGGTCTTTTGCGCAATTCCTTAGAGAAGCCAGAAAGTTCTTGGCCAACAACCCAGCTTTCATCAGTATTTGTTTCTTCTTGGATTGGTCAAGGACCGTAAATGTCCTCTACAAGCAGATAACATAACAATTATAAACTTAGTAATATCATAAACTCATATAATTCAAATAAGACAAGTTCATATATAATTTACATACCACAAGCTCATCCCATATTTCTTCCTTAATAGAATCGAGCTTGTTACTATGCCAATCATCAGCTGGCAACACGATCGGGCACTTTCCTCGAACAGCATTCCCAATGAAACATGACAACGTCTTACTCCCTTTTCCAATAGGTTGTCCATACTCATTGAATTCTACCTGCAATAACATAACATTATTGGATTGTATGATCTGTCAATTGGTGAGCTGCCTTTAGATTGAATAATATCAATACAACAAACAGTTTTGTTGCCTTCTTACACCCGGGCCAAAGAGGTAATCCAGCGTCATCTCTTAACTTCTCAGACATATAAGGATGATCTCCTAGATTATCGTCATCCCCACTAGATGAATCAACACTCGGTGCATCACCAAAACTATCGGCATCTATTGTGTCTTCAAACCTAAAGTCAGCTCCTAGGTTACTTGAGCTACATTCACCTATTCTCTCACCATGATATGTCCAAACGGTATATGATTTATCAATACCGTGAATCATCAGGTGATCGAAAAAATTTCTCGACCACTAACAGATTTCCCATTCATACATTTCCAACACGGACATGAAATGTACCGAGGGTCGTTGCAGTATCTCATTGCATGATTACAAAATTCTTCTACCCCATTCCTATACTCATCTGATAATCGATCTGTTTTTATCCATTTTCGATCCATATAGAACTAAAGATGCCTATGAAATAATAATATGATTGTCATACATTTATTCAAATTCTTTTAAAAGTTTGAACACTTAATTCATTTGGTATTATTGGGACCCTACTAATACTGTTAGTCATATACTTCGACTCTACATATATATTCTAACTAAATATTAATATTTTTTAAAAATTTCGGCAGAATTTCGTTTAGATTTTATCATAATCCCCATTTCATCAACATCCTAGTGCATCTATTTCCGATTTAATTAAAAATAATCAAATCGGAACGCACATTCTACAGCAAATAACAACCACCAATTATTTCCCAACTCCACATCAACTACATTATTAAACAATAAAATTCTAATATTTAAACATAGATCGAACATCGATCATCATATAGTTAATCGTGGATCGAACATCGATCATCATACTTATAAAATTGAAATAAAATTCTACCATGTCAATTAATACTTATTTATTTAAAAAGTAAACTTACGATGATAGTGAATACAGATGATATCAATGAATCCGATCGAGTCACTTGTTCAAATGTATCACCTACAATTACAAAAACGAAATTCAGAAAGAAAATAAGATATTATTAAATGTATCACCTACAATTCAGAAATGAAATTCATACTTAGTTTTTTTTTTTTGGTGGACAAGAAACCAAGTAATACTTTTATGTATGGTCATCATTGATGCAAATGGCGGCCGCCAAGGCCGGCGGCCTAGGCGCTTGGCGGCACCCGGCCGCCGACGCCTAGGCCTCGGCGGTGAAAAAAGGCGGTCAGGGCTCTTGGCGGCGCCTAGGCGGCCTCGGCGGCGCCAAGCAAATGGCGGATTTGGCGGGTTACGGCGGATTTTGGCGGGTTACGGCAGATTTTGGCGGATTTTTTTTTTTTTTTTATGTTATGTTACTTATGTACTGTTTAGTAAGTTTTAATTTTTAAATTTAAACAATTAATAAATTAATAATTAAAGTAATACTAATATAGTAATAATGTAATATCTAATAACTAATAAGTAATTAATATCTAATTATTTTTGTGTTTTGTTTAGAAGATGAACAATGTCATTTTATGATGGTTTTTAGTATTTTATGGACTTGTTGTATTTTGTGAAAAATGCATTTGGGTATTAAACTATTAATTATGTTTTAAGTTTATAATTTATTGTGAAATGTACATTTTTATTAGAAAAAAATTAATATTAGTAGAATTTTATTAAAAATAATTAAAAATATATTAAAAACATTGGCGCCGCCTAGGTGCCACCTAGGCGGTCTTGGCGCTTGAAGGTGGTCGACCGCCCGCCGACCGCCAAGCGCCCTTTACACCCTTGATGGTCATTAATATTTTTATTATTAATAAATTTTGTTAATAGTTAGTTTACTTATATCTTGAATATAATTTACTAACTCAATAATTATTAAAAAATAAAAAAGGACAAATTAATTACTGTATACGGCAAAATATGAAAAAACATATAAGATTATTATTTTTACCATAAATACCATAATAAATATATTTAAATATAGGCAAACACTCAAATAGAAATTTCTACGGGTCAAAGATCCGTAGAAATATCCATTTTCAAAAATTCGCGGGTTTAAACCGGGTCGGGCAGAATTTGAGTATTTTTTTCCAAAATTCGCGCAGATAGTGATTTTCGCTCCCAGGTATGTTACAGTCGGGGTAAATGCATGTTACTTTAAGGCAAAACGTGTGTTACAACCAGATTAAATGTTGT
Organism: Prunella vulgaris; assembly: GCA_026898435.1. Classification (NCBI taxonomy): domain Eukaryota; kingdom Viridiplantae; phylum Streptophyta; class Magnoliopsida; order Lamiales; family Lamiaceae; genus Prunella; species Prunella vulgaris. The sequence goes on along the minus strand of JAPKLY010000058.1, from coordinate 841,058 downwards.
TTTCTACACATATTAATTTATTTTTATAGAAGTAAATATTTTTCATGCAATGTAAAACATATATATGTTACATTGTATGTGTAACACATATTTATTCTTAATAAAAATACATTTTATCATATAGTAACACATATATGCTCATATAATAACACAAATTGAGGAACAAATATGTGTTACAATTAGAGTAAATATGTATTACTGTAAATTTATGTTACAATTGGAGTAAATTTGTGTTACTGCAAATGTGTGTTACATCTAGAGTAAATGTGTGTTACAATTAGAGTAAATGTGTGTTACTGCAAATGTGTGTTACAATTAGAGTAAATGTGTGTTACTGCAATATCAAATGTGTGTTACTGTATGCACAAACATTTATTTATCCTTATAAAAATATATATTATATATTATATAACATATATAAGGTATTAAATGATGTATTAAGTACATTAATAACATATTATTAACATAAATCAACAAAGACAATAAAAAATAAATTAAGTAACACATATTTATACTTGCAGAAATACATATTTTCTTTATAGGTACTTGAAAAGTACAAAAAATTAATTTTTTAAGAACTTGTAACACAG